>BPLQ01003004.1:0-213723 GCA_021605075.1 Caerostris darwini
TACATATAGTAAGAACTTATACTGTCTATATTGTTATTGGAAATTCGAATGTTTTCAGACATTTTCTGAATATACAGAGTGATTATACTTAAAAAGAAGCACTCGTCACAAAGAGTTTAAATTTGAACTGTAGCTACTTGAAGAAGGGAAAACGGTATGGCATCTCAACAAAAGTTCCCATCGATTTTTTAAATCAATTTTTGTATGACATTGCAGTGGTGGATGGGCTTTTTACTAACATTGTCCCTACAACTGTTGAATGAGTTGGAAGCCATTGAACACTACAATTAGTTTAATGTGTAACTCATGTCAAATACGTTGCTTTTCTCTATTCAAATCAATCACTGATAGCCGAATTCACTTTCTTCATACCACTTAAGCGCCATCTGTTAATACACTTTGGAACCTTTTTGACGCCGTACCGTTTCCTTCAAAAAATAATTGCAGTTTTAAATTTCAACTTATTGTGCTTTATTGTACAAGTGTTTCTTTTTTTTTTATAGCATTTTGAAAGTGGGACTTTAATTATAATCACACTGTATATGTTTATATATATATATATATATATTGCGTTAAAAGTGAAAAAAAAATTAAATACATTAATTTCTTTATTTCATAGTCAAATTAAAGTATTTTTAATAATAAATTTGTGTTAGGGCCACAATTTTATTTTATTGATCAACTCTATTGCTTATTAAATTCCAGCAAACGTTTTAAAATCTACTTTTTATTTTCAGTATATTTCTGAAACTACAGACTAAATTTAATTATGTGGTGATATATTTTAGAAATATAATGTGAATGATAATTTACATATAATATGTAAAAGAAAATATCATAGTGATTGCAAATTAACCCAAGCTGAATTTTTGAAATTCATTTCTTATAATGTACGATGTTTTTTAAAGCCTCTTATATTTCTCTTGAAAAAAATTCATCAAAAGAATTTTAATTTCCACTAAAATAAATTCGCAACAAATCGTTCAACTAGAAATTTCTTAAATTATTATTCTTATATTTCTGTTATTTCTATTGAATAAAATTTCTTAATTTATATACAGAATAATATTTTCCATTACAACAAATTCTCACATCTTTTTTATTTATTTCATTATTTCATTTTAATTTTCTCCGATATCTTCGAAGATTATCAAAATGCTGAAGAATATCATTTTAAAAAGCTGAACTCTAGAAAAAAAGGGGGAATTATTGAATATTATCAACTAATTAGTTTAAAAAAATAATTCATTCATTCGATAACAAATAGAATTGTGAACCTTTATATTACTTTTTAAATTAAAACAATATTTTCATTTAAGAGCTAGACGTTACATTAAAAAGTGTTGAATGGTTAATATCTTCATTCCTTCACATTCATTCATATTTAATTGAATAAGGATGGTGAATATTTATGATTTCAATACATTCTCATTCCTGGTAGGTTTGGAAAATTTAAATGGAAACGAAATTAAAAGCAAATAAAGAAAGGCATGTAGACCACTGATTAATTTTTTTATATCAAACAAATATAAAAAAGAAATTAACTAATCAAAGGATAAGTAAGAATTTTGGAATACTTAAAATATGAATAATTTTATAAAGAATGAGCTTATACCTTCATATAAAATTTATATTTTTCAAAAAAGTAAAAGTAAGTTACATTTTTATTAAAAATTGAATGAACTCCGAGAAATAATTTTATTTAAAACATGGAATAAATTGGAAAATCCCAAATGAGAACAATATTAATGTAAATTAAAAAATGATTTGAAATGATACGATATTTTGTTATCAAATGAATAAAAAATAATTTAATTAATTAAACTGCAAGTAAGATATTTTGAATATTCATAATATGAATAATTTTTATAAAGAATGGTCTTATAACATTCCAATAAAATTTATATCTTTAAATACCTTAAAAGTAAGTTAAATTTTTCATAAGAATTGAATGAACATCGAGCTATAATTTTATATGAAAAAATGGAATAAAATGTAAAATAAAAAGGAAAGCAATATTAAAGTAAATAAAAATCTATATGCCACTGATATGATAATTTCATATCAAATAACCCCCTATAACAATAAAAATAAAATATATAAATATCAATATGATGTTTTCATATCTTATAACATTCCAATAAAATTTATATCTTTGAATACTGCAAAAGAAAGTAACAGTTTTCTTAAGCATTAGAAGATCATCGAGTAATTTATTTGTGAAAAAATAGATTAACTATAACAACCTTTGAATTGTACTACTGAAAGGAGTAGGCAACATATTGCGACAAAGGGTTGAAATGGTGAAATGGATAAATATATTTTTCAGTTAAACTATATGGAGGTTTAGTTTATATATGTATATATATATCATTTGCCCAGGATATCAGCAAAAATATTGACAAATTTTAATATCTTGAAGATATAGTTTTATCAAAAAATGTGAGCTCTCTTCAAATAACTGTGGAACAATAATAAAATAAATGCAGTCTCTTGAAATGAGTGTCTATAAATAACCATGTTATTTATGCTTGGGAGATTACTGGATCCAAGTCAAAACAAAACTAGCAATGTGGAGCCAAAACTCCTTCCTCTTAGAGGCGGTAAAAGGAATACAACTATTAAGGCAATTCGGCTGTGCAGTTGGTTTTATCATGGATTTTATAGAAATGAGCATACGGATTATACAGATAAATTCAAATCACATGACACAAACCCACGATTGTTTAAGACGATATGGCCAATAAGACAGTGATAGTAACATGACTGTGTCGAATTTGTAAGAGAGAATGTGTCGAATTTGTAAGTATTTCTACTAATGAAATGAGTGGTCACCATAATACAAAAGAAGCTTGAAATGATGAAATGGATAAAGCATCACTTTACAGTTAAACTATGTGGAGTTTTATTATATATATATATGTATATATACAGAAGAAATTTGTATATTTTGAAGATAGTTTTATCAAGAAATATGCACTCTCTTGAAATAGCTTTGGTATAATAATAAAATAAATGTGGTCTCTTGAAATAACTGCCTATCAATAACCACATTATTTATGTAACTGCAAGATTAGTAAGCGTAATACGAGCTGCCAGAAATTGCGAGATTACTGGATCCAAGTAAAAAAAAATCTAGCGACGAGGAGCCAAAAATCCCTCTTCTTAGAGGCGGTATAAGGAATACAACCATTAAGACAATTCGGCTGTGTAGTTGGTTTTATCATGGGTTTTATAGAATTGAGTATACGGATTATACAGATACATTTAAATCACGTGACACAACCCCATGATTGTTTAAGACGATATGACCAGTAAGACAGTGATTGGGTGAAGCACTAAGGCTAGTATTTATTATGTGAATTTTCAGAGTGCTTGAATTTCCAGTGTCCGCTGTAGGGATATTTCATACCAAATAGTTAAAAGATTGGGAAGATAAAATGGTGGTGTCGAATTTGAAAGAATGTTTAGTATTTCTACTACTGAAAGGAGTGGGCAACATAATACGAAAGGAGATTGAATTGGTGAAATGCATAAATATATTTTACAGTTAAACTATGTGGGGTTTTATTATATATATATATATATAATTTGCCCAGGAAATCAGCAAAAATCTTGAGAAATTTTATTATTTTGAAGATAGTTTCATCAAGAAATGTGCACTCTCTTGAAATAACTATGGAACAATAATAAAATAAATGCAGTCTCTTGAAATAATTGTCTGTAAATAACCATGTTATTTATGCTTGCGAGATTACTGGATCCAAGTCAAAACAAATCCAGCGATGTGGAGCCAAAACATTCCTTCTTCTTAGAGGTAATATAAGGAATAAAACCATAATGACAATTCGGCTGTGTAGTTGGTTTTATCATGGGTTTTATAGAAATGATCATACGGATTATACAGATAAATTTAAATCATATGACACAACCCCATGATTGTTTAAGACGGTAAAGCCATTAAGACAGTCATTAGATGACAGACTAAGACTAGTATTTAGTATAGTGTGAATTAAATGTATAGTGTGTGAATTATATAGTGTGAATAGCAAATCACATGACACAATACCATGATTGTTTAATACGATATGGCCAATAAGACAGTGAGTGGGTGACATACTACGACTAGTAATTATTGTGCGAATTTTCAGAGAGCGCGTATTGTCCGCTGTAGTGTCCGCTGCTGGGATATCTAATAACAAATAATCAAAAGGTTGGGAAGATAAAATGGTGGTATCGAATTTGAAGGAGTGTTTAGTATTTCTACTACTGAAAGGGGTGTGCAACAAAAGACGAAAGGAGGTTGAATTGGCGAAATGAATAAATGTACTTTACCGTTAAACTAAGTGGAATTTTATTATATATATATATATATATATATATATATATATATGTATATATATATGTATATATATATATATGTAATTTGTCCAGGAAAGCAGCAACAATTATGAGAAATTTTAATATTTTGAAGATAGTTTCATCAAGAAATGTGCACTCTCTTGAAATAACTGTGGAACATTAATAAAATAAATGCAGTCTCTTGAAATAATTGTCTGTAAATAACCATGTTATTTATGCTTGCGAGATTACTGGATCCAAGTCAAAACAAATCTAACGATGTGGTGCCAAAATTCCTTCCTCTTAGAGGCGGTATAAGGAATACAACCATTAAGACAATTCGGATATGTAGTTGGTTTTATCATGGGTTTTATAGAAATGAGCATACGGATTATACAGATAAATTTAAATCATATGACACAACCCCATAATTGCTTAAGACGATATAGCCAATAAAACAGTCATTAGATGACAGACTAAGACTAGTATTTATAGTGTGAATTAAATGTGGTGTTATTAAATAACTGTCTATAAATAACCATGTAATTTATGCTTGTGAGATTACTGGATTTAAATCAAAACAAATCTAGAGACGTGGAGTCAAAAATCCTACAGCTTAGAGGCAGTACGAGGAATAAACTATTAAGGCAAATCGCCTGTGTAGTTGGTTTTATCATGGGCTTTATAGAAATGAGCATACAGATTATACAGATAAATTCAAATCATATGACACAATCCCATGATTGTTTAATACGATATGGCCAACAAGACAGTGATTGAGAGACATACTACGACTAGTAATTATTGTACGAATTTTCAGAGAGCGCGTATTTAGTGTCCGCTTCTGGTATATCTAATAGCAAATAATCAAAAGCTTCGGAAAATAAAATGGTGGTATCGAATTTGAAAGATTGTTCAGTATTTCTACTACTGAAAGGGGTGTGCAACATAAGACGAAAGAAGGTTGAATTGGTGAAATGAATGAATGTACTTTACAGTTAAACTAAGTGTAATTTTATTATATATATATGTAATTTGTCCAGGAATTCAGCAAAAATCATGAGAAATTTTAATATTTTGAAGATTAAGAAATGTGCACTCTCTTCAAATAACTGTGGTATAATAATAAAATTAGGCAATTCGGCTCTGTAGTTGCTTTTATCAAGACTTTTATAGAAATGAGCATACGGATTATACAGATAAATTCAAATCACATGACACAATCCCATGATTGTTTAATACGATATGGCCAATAAGACAGTGATTGGATGACAGACTACGACTAGTAATTATTGTGCAAATTTTCAGAGTGCGCGAATTTCCAGTGTCTGTTGCAAGGATATCTTTTACCAAATAATTAGCAGCCTGGGAAGATGAAATGATGACGTCTAATTTGAAAGAGTGTTTAAATTCAAAATTTGTCTAAGAAATACCACAGTTTCATATATAAATCATGTGCTCATTTAAATCGGATCACACGGATTCAAATTCTTAATTTTAAATTTTTAGGATTACTAAAATGCATGCGTATATATAAAGTAATATAAAATAATGATATAAAAACTGCAATTTTATTGATAATAAATGCAACTATTTAAATATAACAATATTGTAAATACATTTTAATCAAAATACAATTTTTAACGGTTGTTTGAAAAATTGTGACAGCTAGTAGAATTATTAAAAAATTATGGAAACTTATTTAAGTATTACACATATTTAGTGTGATGTGTTCATGCTTTTTCGAAAGAATACGGATTTTTGGTTCTAAATGATGTTGATGCAAGTTGGAGAGTCATTTTATGCTTCAAGTTGAGACTGGTACGGAATTTAAATTTATGAACAGATAATGTTCCCAACTTAGTTCACTCATAACTACATTAGTTTAAGAAATGTTAAAAATGTAATTTTTAAAGCGATTATAATGTTGGAATTTTCAAAGGAAAACATTAAAAATTTATAAAATTACTCCGATAACAACCATACTGAAGCCTTGTTCGGTTGTTAGCTTATCATTTGTTTTCGAAGCACGTGGCACGGACAGCTGAATGAAATGAAACTTTAGAGGGCAGTAATTCACGAACCTTGTAGCTGAGTCGTTAAATATATATATTTCATAAATCCTGTACTATTAGTTTTTATGAACATTGTACTAGTATATTTCATGAATTTATTGTATTATAAAGACGAAAACTCTCATTCAGAGTTTAAGAATTTCCTAGAATTTTATTTATTTATTTTTACTTTTAATATAAGAAGGCAAATAATCTACAACTTTTTTGGTAAACATCAGTTCACAATCGCTGATTTAGATTATATATAAAGGTTTTTAAGTTTATACTTCATTTACATCTTATACGTATCAAATGTTCCTTTATAATTACATTAGTTTAAGGAATGTTAAAAATGTAATTTTTTAACGCGATTATAACAGTGAAATTTTCAAATGAAAATGTATTAAAAATTCACAAAATTACTCCGATAACAACCATACTGAAACATTTTTTGGTTGTTAGTTTACCATTTGTTTTCGTAAGACATTCGTAAGAAAACTGAACGAATTGAATATTTAGCGTGTCGTAGTTCACAAGCCTTGTAATAGAGTCGTTAAATACGTACATTTCATAAACCTTGTACTATTAATTTTAATAAATACTGTATTTCATGAATATATTGTAATATAACGATTAAACTTCCATTTGCAATATAATAATTTCTTAATTTTTTATTATTATTCATATGACTTAAGAAAGCCAATAATCTAGAAATTTTTCTGTAGACCATCAATTGATAACCGCTGATTGAGATTATATATAAATGTTATGAACTGTATACTTCGTTTAAATCTTATACGTATCAAATCTTGACTCATAACTACATTAGTTTAAGAAATGTTAAAAATGTAATTTTTTAACACGATTATATGATTGAAATTTTCAAAGAAAAACATATTCAAAATTCACAAATTTACTCCGATAACAACCAAACTGTAGTATTTTTCGATTGTTAACTTGCCATTTTTTTTCGTAGCACATGGCATGGACAACTGAACGAAATGAAACTTTAGCGTGCTGTAGTTCAGGAGCCTTGTAGCAGAGTCGTTAAATACATATATTTCCTAAACCCTGTTCTATGAATTTTTATGAACATTGAATTAGTGTATTTCATGAACTTATTGTAATATAACGAAGAAAACTTTCATTCCCAATATAAGAATTTCTTACAATTTTATTTTATATAACATAAGAATTAATATAACATAAGAAAGCTATATAGAAAGATTATACAGAAATGTCTTTATACTTTCTTTAAATCTCTTACTTATCAAATCTTAGTCTAAAAAATCAAAACTCTTTTATGAACTCAAACTCCAGAGTAAATGAAAAAAATTCTGGAACTGCATTGTATTTATTTAAACTCTCGAAGTTGGAACCCAAGTATTTGCGATAAGATTTTTTTTAGTAAATAAGCATGGTAAAAGACAAGACATATCAGGGAAAGAATGTCTCCAGAGGAAACTTGTCTACAGTCTTCACCTTTTCTTTAAAAAAAAAAAAAGAAAAGAAATGCGATTTTTATCTTCGGTCCTTTCGCCATTCTTTTTTAGCCTCCTCCTCAAAGGACCATAAAAGATCTCAAAGCAATTCAGGGGAAAAAAGGCAAGTAGAAATGGAACAAGTCTCGGGAAAACGGCGATTCCATTGTGAATATGAGACGGATATTTCCTGTGTGCATCAAGGAATATCGTTGCTGATCAAATAAAATGGACTTTTATTACGATTAAATCGGAGTACTTGTTTCGGTGGCTCGCATTTATATGACGAAAATACTCCGGGAAATGATATTTGAGGAAAAAGACAGGAAGAAGTTGTGTTGTGCAGGTGAAATTATTTTGCGGTTAGATACTTTCTCTGAAATCCAACTTATTGTTCGTTGATGCCACGGAAATCCAAAACCACATGAGCCCAACTTTTATTTGCATTTATATCTTCAGGAAGTTCTTAAGTTAACTTTAAAGCTTGTGCTTCATAATTTGCCTTTATTGTTGTCTTCAAAATTTAAACATGAACGCAAAGCTGTATCTACTAAGACACATAGTAACTGGAACCTTCAACACTGTATTGTTTTATGAAATTCATAAATTATTAAGTTATAAAATAAAAAAAAAATAAAAACCAATAAAATAGTATAAGTATTTAAAAATTATCGAAAATTAACTGCTATAAAATTTAAGCATTAAAATTATATGCATCAATACATTCACAAAAAATATTTAATACTTAATAGTATCACCATATTCTACTGAAGGTATTAATGCAAATAAAAGTTGGACTCACGTGGTTTTTGGATTTCAGTGGCATCAATTAAGAATAAGTTGGATTCCAGAGAAAATCCATTATATTATATTACATAAAAGAAATGGTGTAAATGAAAATGTATCATACTGTTTTCTATATAAGTGTTAAGAATTTTATATAGAAACCAGTGCAGTGCCCTGTCAAGTACGATGTAATGTATATATATATATATATATAAATTTTAAAGTATTTTGAATATTTTTTATTATCTTCATGATTTTAAAATCATTATCAGCTGTTTATAAACAATGTCATTTCAACATTGAAATAATGAACCTATACTAATATATATATAAAAGTAAAAATAAAATGTCTCTCACTATATGCATACATAACAGCTATTGAAAATTAGCGAGAATATAATGACGTCTTAATGGCGTAGTGCTATACAAAACGGTCGGAGAACAACGAAAATATATTAAAGAAAAGAAAATTACAAGACTGGAATGACAGATAAACAAAAACAGAATAATGAAATAAATTACATTAAATTATCTTTCTTTTTATTTAAGGAAGAAATAAAAATTAAAAAATAAACTTTATTTCGAAAACCTAGCAGCGTTTCCATTCGAAATATAATTTTTGTATATCTATGACTGAAATAAAAATTAATGATATAAATTTAATTAACATCATTGGTTTCAATAGTTGTAAATTTTTTAATCTACCATTTAGCTGAAATTTTATTGATAAACTTTAAAAGTAACGATTTTTAAAAACTGTATGTAGAAACAAATAAATATAGTTACGCATTTTTGTTTTTACCATCCTTATACAAAGGTAAAAAAAAATTAATTATTTGAGATTCTCATTTATATACACAATAAAAAACAGAAAGAATTTTATAAGCTTTAAATACCAATTTGGAACTGAAACTTTATTTTTTTATTACTATTTGCCATAATTTACGAAATTCTACTATATCATGTTTGAAGAATATCATCTGATTGTAACAATTCAGGAAAATATAAAAAGTATATGCTCTTTTTTTCTTAAAAAGCACGGATTGAAATTTTTTTCCTAGGATGCTTATAATTGATCCAAGAAAAAAAAACAGTCATCCCCATTGAAGCTTTTTACAATCAATGAACGCCTCTAGATTTGCGAACATTGTTGTCTGGTACTTTTTTTTTTCTTATTCACTTCGCAATGAGCATTGAAGCAATAAATTCCTTCGATAATAATAAAACCAAACAGACAAAATATTCAGGTCAGTAACTTGTTTATGGAGTCTATGTCAATAATAACCTGTTTCTTGAGAAATTAGTTATTGTATTTTTAAAAATAATTGTAAAGGTTTATTGTAAATAAGAATTTTTCTCCTAATCTTAATGAAATAATAGGAAATATTTTATCACAACACTTAATTATTAGCTTTGAATCACTCCTTCGACAAATAAAGTTACTTCAGTTTAAAAGATTATTATATGCATGATTCGCTGCCGTCTTTTATGAAAATTTCTTTATTTGACCATGAGTATTTGATCTAATAAAATATTTACTGTAAATATACATAATATTGTTTCGCTTAAATATTTATTGTAAAAAGACATTTCAAATAGTTATGATAAAAATATATTTTATAATATTTAATTAATTTTATTAAAATAATCCATCTGTTTCTTATAAAAAATAATATAATGTCGAACTGCATGTTAACCTATGGTCTAACTAAAACAGTTGACTTCACATCTAAATGTGTCCGTCTCGTGGCGCAATAGTACGTGAATTTAGGTTTGAATTTGTTACTCGATGTTGATTGTTACAGAATGTTTAAGTATCTCACATCAGCAATCAGGCATCTCATTGGGATTTACCTGAATTTTTCACATACGGCACGTAATTGTGGGGTACTTTATCCCCAAATCCTCCTGGAATTCAAAGTGAAAAATAAGGCCCACCGACGTAAAACAAAACAAATACGTATAACAAACAAAAATCA
The DNA here is from genome assembly GCA_021605075.1 of Caerostris darwini. NCBI lineage: Eukaryota > Metazoa > Arthropoda > Arachnida > Araneae > Araneidae > Caerostris > Caerostris darwini. The sequence continues at coordinate 10,642 of BPLQ01003004.1, forward strand.
TACATGTTGACATCTTCTGTACAGCAATACCTGGCATAATTTGAATCATTCGGTTCAACCGATTCCAAATATATTTTAATCGTTATTAAATGTATACAAAATTGATAATTCTTTCCAAGAAAATATATCTTCCTGTTTTTTAATAAGTAAAACGGGATAATAAATTCAAATATTTTTATTAAGAAAAGTTTTAAAAATATAGAAATATATCTAATGAATTACATTGTTTATCTTTCGTCTACATAAGCTTGTAAGACTTCTTTCGTTATTGGGATCAGCTTTCACAATATACCCTGCCAAGATTTCAACCATTCCAATAAATTTTTTATAATGGTTCAAATTTTAATTCTCCTACAGGCAGTTCAACACAGTTATCATTGCCTAAATTGTCCTACTGTTCTTCATAATTTCATTATTCATCTGTATTAATAATCGTTATTCAGTTCATTAGTATTTGATTCAATGCAATCGCTTTGAGGAATTTAACTCTTTGAAACCAAGCTGTTGTCCAATTTCCATTATGTCATTAGTTACATCAGCAAAATGAGCTTCAAAACCAATGAAATTATTTGCACAATGTGGTATGATATGTTACCATACTATTCTCATATTGCTTTCGGTTAATTCATGTCCTTCTTCGTCAACAATTCAATTTCCTTCATCTTTTGTTTTATTAAAAATTTTCAAACTGATTATCTGTCCATTCATTTTTTATGGTCTATGAATTATTAAGGGATGTACAATTTGGTATCCCTGAAAATTGGAGTATTGAAAAAATTTAAGTATCTCATAAATTAAAATATTTTCAGATTTAGAATCGGACTATTATGAATGGTCACTGTTCAAATCCGGACTACGTGAAATATTGCTGCATATTTTTATCAATACAATAGATTATTTTACACTTTGAAGTCTTTTTATATACTAATCAGGAGACGTATTGTGTTTTTAACTAAAAACGAAGCCCCAAATCAAATAGTGATATAACATTTTAAATATATATTGTATATTTTTAAATGGAAGGACACAACAATGATAGACTAGCATTTCCGTTTCTAAAAATGAAAACAAAAGACAATATATCGCTTTTTAGATATATTTGCATTAAAACTTCTAAGCTTTGATAAATGCGACAATTTTTACTTTATGTAAATAACTTCTTGTTAGAGTTGCAAAACACGTTTTCTATACAAAAAATGCAGACGATAAAGCCATACATAACAATTTCTTTTTATTTTTACCTTTCTTCTAATGAATTTGCATCAATAGAATCTTTGCGAATTTCTGGTAGTTATTTCTAAAAGAAGACTTACGAGTATCAAATTCACACATGAGTACATACGTGAAGTTTTCGAGGAGAAAAGCATCGTTTTTTTTAATTTATGAATCTTTTTTTCAGTTTCGAACGATAAGATCTATTGCTTGTTAAGTTATATTAGTTTTTCATTTTTTAAATGTAGCTATTGAAAAGGAAGCTATAAAAGCTTTACTTTAAGGCACGTGTCAATGGATATACAGAAGGGGTAATAAAAATGTTAAAATACTTGAAATAAATTGCTTACTATTTTTTTATTGAAATGTGGTTTATTTTTATGGAAATTTAGTTAGATTTGCTTATTTATAAATGTAATTGCAGTTTTTTCTTAATATTCATTTTCATTTGAGTTTATAAATCCATTAACTCGAAAAGGACGTCGCGACAATTTTCAGTTCTCTATGAAAATCCAAAATCAGTATGTTCTGTTATTATCTTCTCATTGGCGTTCATTAATATACCACAAAGTTTTTTCTTCTCAAATTAGCAAATTTATAATTTGGTAAGCAAGTTTGTGTATTTTTTACTTGCTCAACACTTTTTTCAAGTGTGTTGAAAATTTTTGTGTTATTATTTCCCTAGTGTTGAGACTGTGTTCTTTTAGAGAGCTTAATAACAATGGACAGATAAAGGACTACCTCTTATATAAGAAGAATTCATTCAGTGGTGATATCTGAGAGATTCGAACCCTTCACACATGTCTTCAAACTTTTTAAAGGTACTTTGTGGTTTACAGATTCAATATGCTCTTACACAGGAGAGATAGAATTATTCGAGAGACTGTGTTCTTTCAGAGAGTTAATAATACTAGACAGATAATGGACAGCCTTCTATATAAGGATAATTTATTCGGTGATGATATCTGCGAGATTTGAACCCTTCACACATGTCTTCAAACCTTTTAAATGTGCTTTGTGATTTACAGATTCAATTTGCTAGCACCCAGCATACGTATGGGAACTATTAGAGAGTTCTTTCGGAGAGCTTAATAACAATGGACGAATAAAGGACAGCTTCTATATAAGCAGAAATCATTCAGTGATACCGTCAGCGAGATTCGAACCCTTTACCCATGTCTTCATACCTTTTAGAGGTACTTTGTGATTTATAGATTCATTATGTTTGTACCCTGCATAGATATGGGAACTATTTGATGACATTTATAAGAGTTCAAATTGTTTTTCTTCAGTACAAAAGCTTGACAGGTTAAACCTTAGGTAGCTCCAGACAACTGTTATGATATTATGAGTTATTTAAATGCTTATATATGTACTTAAATTCAGTAAAAATTACAAAGGGAAAAAAAAACAAGATTCTTGTAACCTTTAATTTTTGACTTTTAAAATTAAATTCCAGTAGAAAACTTTTCATCAAAACTGAAAACTCCAGCTATACTTATTAAAAAAAATCGCAATATATAGAATATTGTTGAAATCACTAACAAGTTCAGAGTCAGCTCTAAGGAAGATAAACTATTTTACTTGGGTTCACTTTATTTCTATATGGCTGATATAAATGTCCAAAATGTATCCTTTCGTGATTGAAATTAATACATAAATTCCAAAACGACCTTTTTTTCTTTCTTCACTCGACTACAAAACGCAATGCCATACAATATTAACCTTTTAAATTATTTATTTAGATAAACTTTTTGTGTGGTGTATATAATGCTTTACCGTTTTATTGTATGCACATTTGTAGTTAATGACTAAAAACCAAACTTTCAGTTGACTAAAATCAACTATGAAGCAAAGAAAGACAATATACAGGTATCGCCTTGATAATATTACGTGAACCAACTCAGGAATTAAAAGAATATTTATAATGAACTTATCATACTTTATAAGAACTTATCATATATTATACATTTTATGAAACAATATAATATTTTATAAGTAACAAAAGCATATTATTAAATACATTAGTTTGAATGTATTTAGCCTAATGTATTTAATAATATGTTTGTGCATGTTTGGTATAGGGGCCTGAATGGCTGAGTGGCTAGCGCTCTGGCGCTCGGTACCACAGGTTTCGGGTTCGAGTCCCGGCGGTGCCATGGATGTTTGTAGTGGTTCGGAATCCACTTTAAACTGTAGGTCCCAGTCTAACATGAGTGTTGGGCGTAGGGCTGACAACCCTACCCCGTAAAAAAAAGAAGACATCTCATGTTTCAAAACCTGCCAATAGGTAAACGGCCTTTGTCCACTATGGGGCTGTTGCGCCAATCATGATGATAATGTTTGGTATACTGAATGGAGGTATTTTATGATATAGAAGAAAACATTACAACTAAATTGTATTTTTCGAAAAAAGAATTATAGGTACATTTATTTGACTTTGGTTATTTTTTAAACACAGATAACAAGCCTACAGTAATTTTTAAATTGACTATTGGTAAAAATTCAGCTATTTTTGCAGACATTTTCTGAATATATATAAATATATAAAGAGAGAGAGAGAGAGAAAGAGAAAAAATAAAATATGACACGAAAACAACAACAACCAAGAACTAAACTTGATTAAAATATGAAGTCATTTTTTTTAATCCTAGAAACGTTTAATTTTAAAATAAATCGAAATTTTTATTTGCATAAGGAATTATGATTTTTTTTTCCTTATTCCCATTTTCGCTGGAAGTGTGATTTTTTTAAGAAATTGAGCTGCTTAAAATAACCTTTGATTTGTGTTTGTTTACTGACACTTAAACTAATATTGAAAAGACAACTCTCATTTTATTGAAATATAAATCATAAAAGCTGCCAAAATTGAATTTAATCCAAGCGTCTTTCGGAAGTGAAATTCGAACAGAATTTAAATAAATATTCGAGAATCATCTTTAAGAAAATAAAAGTTCGACACGTAATGCTCCAGGCTAATTTACTAGAAGAATTTTCAATTTTTGAGATATTGATATTCTTATTTCCTTACTAGTTAAAATATTGATTGGTAAACAACTCTTATTTTTTATAAAACATAAAAACAAATAATTATTTAAAGTTTAAAAAATTTTTAATTTGAAATAAGAAATTTTTGTTCAAGAAAAGAGAATATCTATAAGCAAAATAGTAATGAATTTAAAAATTAATTTAGTGTAATTTAATGTTTTGATAAAGTACGTAAAAGTGAGTAAGTCTCCTTTAAAATTTATGTCATAAATTTAAACTTCAATACATATTCTATTTCGCTAATAATCTATGCACATATTATGGTGTAAAAACCTTCATTTAATAGATATGTTAACAACTATGAATAGCTGTATTATATTGCTCTTGTTATTTGTTTTCAAATAGCAATCAATTGACTTGATATCATTTACTATTGAAATGGCAGGTATACAAACACATTTATAAGAAGATCTCATCCTTACTGGTTCTCTTCAAACCCAATAGCATGACTTTCACTTCAACTTATTCATAATACCTATTTTCAGCATATATCAAGGAACATTTGGCTTAGTAATGCTTACAGTGTTACGAATCAAGTCATTTTTGTTTGTAAACTCAACTCACAATCCACCAGGCAGCTCAAAGTGCATTTTACTCTAATAAAGACAAGTGAGAAGATTATTATTAAGACAGCGAAATATTTTTGATAGACTAATTTATTTAAGAAAAGGTTATTATAGGTTATATCAAACCATGTGATTATTCATTACATATTTTTGTTGCAGTATTATGGCTACATATACCTCATATTCTATCCCAACCTCCTTAAAAAACTCTTTCTAATAACTGCCCCTTACTTATTTCTCAAACTCTAACTTGTGCCAGGATAAATGCATGTCTTGAGGATCATTTTGTGCTACTATTATCATCTCCTGCAACTTACAGCTGGTGTTTAAGAACATAAAAGTGCGTAAAAGTGATTAGGTCTACATTGAAATTTATCTCATAAATTTAAACTTCCGAATATATTCTATTTCGTTAATAACCTTTGTAGACATTGTGGTGTAAAAACCTTCATTTAATAGATATGTTAACAACTATAAATAGCTATATTATATTGTTGTCGTATGTTATTTTCAAATACCAATCATTTGACCTGAGATCATTTACTATTAAAATGGCAGATATGTAAATGCACATAGAAGGATATCGCACTTTAACAGATTCTTCTCAAACTCAACAGCCAGAATTTCCCTATAACAAATTCTTAAAGCCCCTTCCCAGCATATACAAAGGAACTTTTGCTTTGGTCAGGCTTACCATGTTACGAAGATTTAGAAGTTTATTTAGAAAGTCAACCTGCTATCCACCAGACAGCTCAAAGTCCATTTTATTTCAATAAATATAAGTGCAGATCATTATTAAGACATCGAAATATTTTTAGATAGACTCTCTCATTTCCTCACTTATTTAAGAAAATGTTACTGTATATTAAAAAAAGATCAAATCATGTAATTATGCCATACATAAAGATTTATGTTTCAGTATTATGGCTACATCTACCTCGCATTCTATCCCAACCTCCTTCAAAATACTTTTTCTGATAACTGTCCCTTACTTCTTTCTCTGACTCTGACTTGTGACTGGATAAATGCATGTCTTGACGATCATTTTGTGCTACTGTTATCGTCTCCTGCAACCTACAGCTTGTGGTTCGATAAATGGTTAATAACATAAAAGTACATAAAAGTGATTAAGTCTCCATTGAAATTTATCTCATAAATTTAAGCTTTCAAATATATTTTATTTCGATAATAATCTACGTAGACATTGTGATGTAAAACCCTTCATTTAATTGATATATTAACAACTATGAATATCTATATTATATTTCTTTTGTATGTTGTTCTCAAATACCAATCACTTGACCTGAAATCACTGGTTATTGAAACGGCAAGTATGTAAACACGTTTAAATGAAGATATCACCCTTACTGGTTCTCCTCACATCCAACAGCAAAATTTTCACTCCGACAAATTCATAATGTCTATTCCTAGCATATACAAAGGAACTTTTGCTTTGGTCAAGCTTACCATGTTAAGAAGCAAGTTATTTTTATTTAGAAACTTAACCTGCTATTCACCAAGCAACTCAAAGTCCATTTTATTCTAATAAAGACAAGTGAAGATTGTTATTAAGAAAGCAAAGTATTTTTTGATAGACTTTCTCACTTTCCTTACTTATTTAAGAAAATGATTAGTGTACATTAAAAACATATCAAAGCATGGAATTATACACTACATAAATATTTTTGTTACTGTATTACGGCTACATCTATCTCACATTCTATCCCAACCTCCTTCAAAAACTTGTTCTGATAACTGTCCCCAACTTCTTTCTCTGACTCTGACTGGTGCCTGGATAAATGCATGTCTTGGGGATAATTTTGTGCTACTTTTATCATCTCCTGCAACCTACAGCTGGTGGTTCGTTGAATGATTAAGAACATAACAGTACGTAAAAGTGATTAAGTCTCCGTTGATATTTATCTCATAAATTTAAGCTGCCAAATGTATTCTATTTCGTTAATAATTTTTGAAGATATTGTGGTTACCTTCCTTTAATAGATATGTTAACATTTATGAATAGCTATATTATATTGCTGTTGTATGTTGTTTTCAAATACCAATCACTTGATCTGAGATCATTTTCTACTGAAATAGCAGCTATATAAATGCGCATAAGAGAAGATCGCATCCTCTCTTGTTCTTCTCAAAGCTAACAGCGGGATTTTTACTCTAACAAATTCATAATGCCCATTCCCAGAATATACAAAGGAAACTTTTGGTTTGATTACGCTTATCACATTAAGAATCAAATTATTTTTGTTTGTAAACTCAATTCACTATCCACCAAGCGGCTCAAAATCCATTTTCTTAAATCTCAAGACAAGTGAAGATTATTATTAAGACAGCAAAGTATTTTTTATAAACTTTCTCATTTTCTCACTTATTTAATAAAATATTAGTGTACATTAAGAAAATGTCAAATCATATACCTATTACAATATTTTGGCTACATTTATCTCGCATTCTATCCCAACCTCCTTCAAAAAACTTTTTATGATAACTGTCATCTACTTCTTTCTCTGGCTCTGACTTGTGCCTGGATAAATGCATGTCTTGAGGATCATTTTGTGCTACTGTTATCATCTCCTGCAACCTACAGCTGGTGGTTCGATGAATGATTAAGAGCATAACAGTACGTAAAAGCGATTAAGTCTCCGTTGACATTTATTTCATAAATTTAAACTTCTGAATATATTCTTATTTCGTTAATAATTGTAGACATTGTGGTATAAAACTGTTCATTTAATAGATATGTTAACAACTAAGAAGAGCTATATTATATTGCTATTGCATGTTGTTTTCAAATACCAATCACTTGACCCGAGATCATTTACTACTGAAATGGCAGATATGTAAACACACATAAAAGAAGATCGCATCCTCACCCGTTCTCCTCAAACTCAACAGCAAGATTTTCACTATAATAAATTCCTAATGCCCATTCTCAGAATATACAAAGGGACTTTTGGGGTTGTTACGCTTACCGTGTTACGAATCAAGTTAGTTTTATTTGGAAACTCAACCTGCTATCCACCAAGTAGTACAAAGTTCATTTTATTTTAATAAATACAAGTGAAGATTATTATTAGGACAGCAAAGCATTTTTTGATAGATTTTCTCATTTCCTTTATTATTCAATAAAAGATTAGTGTACATTAAGAAATATAATATACTTATCACAGTATTTTGGCTACATTTATCTCACATTCTATCCCAACCTCCTTCAAAAAACTTTTTCTGATAACTGTCCCCTACTTCTTTCTCTGACTCGGACTTGTGCCTGGATAAATGCATGTCTTGAGGATCATTTTGTGCTACTGTTATCATCTCCTGCAACCTACAGCTGGTGGTTCGATGAATGGTTAAGAACATAACTCAAAAAGTGATTCCAAAAAAAAAAAAGCACACCTCCTTTTACTGTCCCTGCCATAACGAGGGACAAAAGGTAAGGGGAAAAAATAAAGGCTTCCCTATCGATCCAAAGAATCTCTGACGTCACCACATAAATAAATAGTAAAAAATGAAAGAAATACACAGCGAGAAAAAAAAGATAAGAGGAGAAAGCATGAAAACGCATTGCCCTCATTTTCCTTCCACTGATTTTGCTCGTGTATACAGACATGCATTTACTTGTTTCTTCTGGAAATAGATGTGTGACACTGTACGAAACACGCTTATCCGGAAAAAGTTAGGAATGTGAAATATCCCGATATTCTCCGGGGATTGACGAAAGCTTTCGCCACATAATGTATTTCTTTATCGACTTCGTGAAGTACACACATCCAAATATAAAACGAGCATTTAGGAATATAGAAAATGAGAAAACATTTATCCTTTTACGTTTAGTCTTTACACTGGAAAGTGAAATCTCAGCATTAAAAATTCTATGCTTTAAGATAAGATTCTTGAAATAATTTTCATATCAATATTCCTCTAAAAGACTTATATGTTATACACTGTGTGAAAAAAGTAGAAGAACAGTCATTTTGTTGTACAATATGCTTTTATTTTACTGCTTTTGACCTGATTTTTATAGAGAGTTGTTTTGTTAGAGTTTTAATTTACATTAAGTGAAAGTTAAATGAGATTTTTTTACTTACCACTATTTTAACTTAGGAATGCAATACTTAATAACTTTCGGTGTGTGAAAAAAGTAGAAGGACACGTCCAAAAAATCTATTTAGAAGCTGTTGGAAAGTTTATAGGTAAGTGTTTTTTTTTCTTTTAATTCCTTTTTAACAAGAATAAAATATTTAGTTAGAAATTCATAGTTTTTGTTGGTTTTAGGATGCCCAGAGGAATACCCTTAAGTAAGTTTCAGAAGGGCCAAATAGTTGCCTATAAAAATGAAGACAAAAGTGTGAGAGAGATTGCACGGCAGCTACGAATCAGTCCTAATACTGTTTCGAACTTCATAAGAAACCCTGAAAGTGACAGAAGAAAAAAGAAGACAGGAAGACCAAAACAACTCACCCAACGTGATCAACGAAAAATCATTCGTGAACTCAAAAAGACTGGTGGAAGTGTCGGCAAGGCGCAATTTCAATCAGGAATTACACATGTAACCAAAAGAACTGTCTATAACTACATAAAACGCTCAAAAAAGTTCGTCGTCAAAAAACGGATCCACCATCCGAAGTGGAATGAAGGACACATGAAGAACCGACTGCAGTGGGCTAAAGACCGCATGTCCTGGAGCTCAGAATGGACCTCAGTTATATTTTCCGATGAGAAAAAATTCAATTTGGATGGTCCAGATGGTTATCAGTACTATTGGCACTGTCTTGGTATTGAAGAAGAAACTTATTCTACTCGACAGATGGGAGGAGGCGGTTTAATGGTATGGTTAGCAGTTGGCTATGGAGGCAGGACAAGTTTAGTCTTTCTAAATTTTAGACAGAACCATATAGACTACATCCAGACTCTAAACTCAAATCTTCTCCCGTATGACACTGAGTTAGGAGGAGATGACTGGATTTTTCAGCAAGATGGAACATCAATTCACACTGCAAATGGTGTTAAAGATTGATTTGCAGCAAACAATGTTCGACTTTTACATTGGCCTGCTAAAAGTCCTGATCTCAACATTGTAGAGAACATATGGGCAATGATTGTACCTCGTGTTTACGAGAGTTGGAAAGCAGTTTGAATCTGTAGCTGAGCTGCAGAAATCATTAAACTTTGTATGGGACAATTTTTGCCAAACAAAAATTCAATCTGTATACAGTTCGATGCCAAATAGGATCTTCGAAGTAATTCGAGCCAACGGGAAAAGAATTCCATATTAATTTATATAGTACACCTCTTTTTTAGAAGTGTCCTTCTACTTTTTTCACTGATCATGAGATAGTCAAAACCAATTTTTTTTATTAAGTATACTTTTTTTTAATTGTGTACTTTTTTGTTTTGTCTAGATAAAGATATCTGCATGTAAAAACGTTGTGAATAAATTAATTGTTTAAAAATAGTGTCTTTATTCATTTATCAAAAATAATCTAATGTCCTTCTACTTTTTTCACGCAGTGTATCAATAACTATCATTTCTTGGAAAAAAATTTGTAAGTTATTTTTTCTCCAAATGGTACATGAAGAGCTTGACAAATATTTTTAATGAATATTTTACACTTTCTCAACTTCCTAATAATAAATATTTTACTGATTAAATTAAGCTACATATAATATTTCGGAATGTCATTAAAAAATACTACAAAAATTTTGCCATAACAACGAATTTCAAGAGTTTGTTACAGGCCAAAACTACTCCTCAACTCTGAAACTATCTGATATTTTTAATTTAAACATAATAATATAAATTAATCAGCAAGTACTTCATCGTGTTTTCATAATAATTCTTTATTAATAAAATTAGTATCTAGCTAGGAAGCTTTAAGAACTTAACTTTGTGATAAAAAAAAGATATTTAAAAAAATTTTATTATCATTAGTATTATATATATCTTAACTTTAAATTTTCAAGAAAGAAAAGAATTATTCAATTTCGCTGACTAAATATGTATATAAAGATTAATTACGATACCAAATCATATTTTTTCTTACGATATATATTTTTACGATAACAAATCATATTTTTCTTAATCATTTTTTTCTTACTGGTTAATTAAAGGAACACATTAGCAATACTATAAGTAAGTCGTGTGCTTTCTATTTAGTGCAGATTGCAATGAATTGGTCAGGCAGTGAGCCTTCGGTATCTTGAGATGAGCAAGAATGGTAAAATGCTGAAAGTCATGTTCAATTTTGAATTAAATAACGGTTTGAAATAACTATGTTCAAAATTAGTTCCAAAGTGACAAATTAACCAGAAATACTAATAATAATTTGTTATGAATTATTCAGATTGACATAAACAATTCAAAATCTTATAATTAATTTAATTTATAGCAATTCTTTCTTCCATAATAAATTAAAAAGAGTTCTCATTTCCGAATAAACATAAGCAAAAATATACTGAATATTATACGTACTTCATAGGCCACAGAATATTTAGTTAACAATGACAAAATATTATTATAAATAAAGATTATTTATTATATTATTAATAATTAAATTAATATTATTATATTTATTAATGAATTAACAACTGCAAGCTCTTAACTACTAACTATATAAATGCCCATTATAATAAAATCGCGTTTAACAACTGTTTATATGAACCATTTCCCCTATTATATTGCATAAAAATGAATTATCATAAATATGCCATGAAACTCTATTGGGAATGCATAATTTGATTGCCATAGAAGCAAAACAAAAAATCTGTATTATACGAAAGAAGATATCTTATAATAAACTATAAAAACATATAGAATGATTAATAAATGGAAAACTGCAAGTCATAGATAAACATATAACCAAGTGATTAATTATCTTTCATATAACCTCTTTTTCTAAACTCACGGATATTTATATAATTATTTGAATGAAGTCAGCAAAATTGTTTATAAGATATTAATGCTAGCCTACTATCTTAATATTTATATTTTCATCATATCTTGTTAAATGTGAAGAATGATTATCAGACAATTAATATTTTATTATTATGATCATCCCATTATATTAATTCATATTAATGCTCATTTAGAAATCTGTGATAATATTATTGCGATTCCTTTTTTTGCAATGATTTATTACATAAAATAGGAAACAATGAAACATTATTAAATATAAGTAATTAAAATATTTTCACATTGAAACATTAAAAGAAAGTTCAATTAATAGCATACAATCATCAGTATTTTGTAACGGATGGAGTATTTTTACTTACAAAGATTATACAATGTCTATATCTATCTGATAATATTAGTTTGATGTCATTTTTGCTCGTATTATCTCTAAACAAAATTTGAAATTCTATTTTCTTATAAACAGTTAAGCATATATCATAAATATTATGCAATTTTTCTCAAAAATATTACAAACATTTTATGCAGCTTTACAATATTCCTTGGCATGAATTTGAGCAAAAAGTAAACCTGAGAAAACCTTGTCAGAAAGGCGCATCTATTGCTCAAAATGGCATGAAGTTGTTTTTGATGGCATGTTGGCAGATCCTGATTTAAAGTTCATTCATCCATTGTTAACAGGGAGAAATAGGACGAATAGTTGAAAAGGATTTCCTTACCTGTTTCGCAATCAAACAAATAAGGGGAAAATGTATCGTATATACATACCCTATCGAAAATAATTATTGTTTTACATGATATTTTATTGTTTTTTATGAAAAACTAGATGCTCATATAATATCTTATGTTATCCCAGTATTAGTAGCAAATTTTGATAACCTAATCCACAATGTTAGAATTGTTTGGATTGGGTTCAGTTCCTCCTTTGTAATTTTTAAAATGATCCAAAATCCATTAAAGTAATATTACATTGTTTGACATTAATCACAGTCATATTTTGTAAAAATGTAACTTAAATTAAAATTGTAATCCCTATGGTGTGTTTCAAATAATACTTTTGTTGGGAAAGATAATTTCTAATTAAAATGATAAATCCCGAACAATAAACTACATAATGCAAGATATCAATCAAGTATCTTAATCAGAAAGAATTTACTCTAAAGAATACGAAAGATTTAATGATATGCTAGAATTTGCAAATTTACTTTGTTACATCAATTCTTGCAAACATAATTGTAACTTTATATTTTCTTAAACTATATAATAAACTTGAATCTTGAAGCTAAGAATACAATAAACTTTTTTGGTTTGTCAGAAGAAATTAGCAAATAAGACTAATAAGTTGATACAGCTGCAACAGCGTGCAATATGCTTTACATTATTCTGCATAATAATCTGCAAATTATTCCTTTAAAGAAAACATAGTATCAATGGGATGATAATAGTTATAACGTTCTTTATTAATTTTTACCATTTTGCTCTGCATACGTATAAACTTCGATAAAAAAAAATCTTTAGATCCAAACACTATCGACAGAATTCCTCATTCTGAACTTTAACAGAATTTAATAATAAATGCATTTTAAAAATTAAATTTTAATTAAATGAAAGTTACTATAAAATAAAAAAATCCTTATTATAGTAGTCTGGGTAGATTTTGCAGTTATATAAGGCAAGTAAAAAATTTTAATGTACCTGTGTCTAAGGATAATTTATGGAAATTACCTATTCATTTCCCACTTTTTCAGTAAAGTTAACAATCATAACAAATTTAAAGAGTTTAAATTTCATTAATATAAGAAATTCGCATTTGCTTCCTCTTTAACAGACGTTCTTTTTTTAATTAAGTCTTAATTTTTTTTCTGTAATTTGCCTCATATTTCATATTTATATATATTTTCATTTGCCTCATCTTCATATATAATTATCATGCCTCATCTTCATTTTTCATTTTCCATTTTCATTTGCCTCATCTTATAATATTATTATATTTACATTATTATTATTATAAATTATAATATTATTATATTTACTCTCATGGGCCTTCTCATTTTCATTTGCCTCATCTTCATATATATTTACTCTCATGTGCCTTCTCATTTTCATTTGCCTCATCTTAATTATAATATTATTATATTTACATTATTATTATTATAAATATAATAATATTATTATATTTACTCATGGGCCTTCTCATTTTCATTTGCCTCATCTTCATATATATTTACTTCATGTGCCTTCTCATTTTCATTTGCCTCATCTTAATTATAATATTATTATATTTACATTATTATTATTATAAATATAATAATATTATTATATTTACTCTCATGGGCCTTCTCATTTTCATTTGCCTCATCTTCATATATATTTACTCTCATGTGCCTTCTCATTTTCATTTGCCTCATCTTCATATATATTTATTCTCATGTGCCTTCTCATTTTCATTTGCCTCACCTTCATATATATTTATTCTCGTGAGCCTTCTCATTCTCATTTGCCTCACCTTCTTACATATTTATTCTCGTGACTGCCTTCATCTCATTCTCATTTTCCGTGTGCCTTCTCTTCTTACATATTTATTCTCGTGTGCCTTCTCATTCTCATTTGCCTGACCTACTTACATATTTTCTCGTGTGCCTTCTCATTCTCATTTGCCTCACCTTCTTTCATATTTATTCTCGTGAGCCTTCTCATTCTCATTTGCCTCACCTTCTTACATATTTATTCTCGTGTGCCTTCTCATTCTCATTTGCCTCAGCTTCTTACATATTTATTCTCGTGTGCCTTCTCATTCTCATTTGCCTCACCTCATTCTCTTCATTCTCATTTGCCTGACCTACTTACATATTTTTCTCGTGTGCCTTCTCATTCTCATTTGCCTCACCTTCTTTCATATTTATTTGTGCCTTCTCATTCTCATTTCAATATTTATTCTCGTGTGCCTTATCATTCTCATTTGCCTCACCTACTTACATATTTAATCTCGTGTGCCTTCTCATTCTCATTTGCCTCACCTTCTTACATATTTATTCTCGTGTGCCTTCTCATTCTCATTTGCCTCACCTTCTTACATATTTATTCTCGTGTGCCTTCTCATTCTCATTTGCCTCATCTTCGTACATATTTATTCTCGTGTGCCTTTTCATTATCATTTGGCTTATCTTTAATTTTTCAAAGGAATTACTCCTTAAAAATATATAAACTTTCATGTATTTATTACAATTATTTCAAGAAATTTTTAATGTCTGATTCCGTATGAAATCAAGTAATAGTTTATTAGTTTATTTTCCCATATGCCATTCATTTCAACTTTTGATGATATGGAATTTATTAATGATGAGAAGATAGAAAGGAAAGTTTTATTTAAGATAGTGTATTTCAATTTTCAAGAGAAGCCATATGAAACTAAATAATGCTGTGGGAAATTATGAAATTTTTGAATTTTTGCACATCCTCGGTTTTTATTTCAGAATTATATGTTTGCTTCAAAAATTTGAACTATAGTATACTAAACAATACTCGTTTTACTTTGATTGTTTATTTTTCTGAAAAATAAGAACTTGAGTTTTTCCCTGGCGTGACTTAAAAATTTATTTCTATGAGAATTTTTCATTTTTATAAAAATATGTATTTTCTTACTTTTTAACACGCAGTTGAAAATATTTACATAAAGTATAAAAAGAGAGTAAATCTATACAACACATTACAATTACATTTCCAAGTGTAATGACGTAAATATTAAGTGATAAAACAATAATGATGTATGAATAACTAAATAAGAATCTGACTTAACAAATATATAATAAAAGCGGATTTTTAAGGAATTATTAGAATATTAAAAATATTTATAAATCTTTAAGGATATTTTATACATCAAAAGAATAATAAGACTCGGTAATTATACTGCTTGCTTTAAAAATTTAAAAATTTTATATTTTTTAAAATTTCATGGGCATTTTATTTTAAGCTGTTTATAATATTTAATCTATGGTTTAATTAAGTTTGATTTTTTAAATATTTTAAATATTATTTCTATATGAAGGGGTGTACGAAACTTAATTTACGACTATTTTTTTTTTATATAACTCCGCAATAAAATCGCTGGGATACATGAGTTCTAGACTACAAACTACTACAAATACAGCATGTTGAACTTAATGTACAAAGGATACTAACGCATAACACATATAACCATACTAAAGCAAATATGATTAAAATACGTACGATATGGCGCATTTATAAATATATATGTCAAGCATTTGTTCAAAATCAACTCTTTCGATCATGTTGTTTTTCGTTCGATTCCATACCGTATGCATTCTAATCATATTTACATTAGTTTGCTTTCTTTATATTAAGTACAGCATGTTGCCATGTATTCTGGATTTCATTTACCTCAGTGATTTTTTTTACGGAGTCAAAAATAAAATAAATCGTATTTACATGTATGCACTACACACACACGCTATATATATATATATATATATACATAATACAGAACATTTAAAAACACAAGAATATATATAGAACTTTTCAGAAACACAATCAGCTTTATAATGTACAGAAAATGGGTTTTTCATGTGTATATATATGATTTATGTGTATATATATGTACACATGAAAATAATATTTTAAATCTTTTTTTTAACATAACGAAAATAACATTTATATATATACGAATGAAATTTTTACTACAAATATTACATCAAAAATTGTTTTACATCAATCTAAAATAACTACATAGAGATTTAAAAAATAGCTAAGAGATTAGTATACATAAATTTTCAAAAGATATAATAATTTATATATATATACATATATATATATATACATATATATATATGATTCATTATACAATATATGTTTGAATATTTTTATACAGTAATCTCTTAAATAATTTTTTAAATTTATATTTAGTTATTTTAAATTAATGTAAAACAATTTTTGATTTTTTGATTTAATATTTATGGTGAAATTTCATTCATTTATAGTAAAGATACTTTGAATCAACACGTTGTTCAAATATATCCTTTCAAGTTTTCACCTAAAATATCTGAAATCACAGCATGTGGTTTAAAGGAATTCCTCTTTGATCTCAAGAACTCTGGTCAGACATTCCACAAATACCTCAATAAGTCATTACATTATCTGAAATACTTTGTTGTTTAGAATGACCATAATAGTAGTCTCTTTAGACTTTAAAATTTGTTTTCAGGATCAAAAGCTCTTTTTTCTTTTTGGCGTTGAAGCTTTTCATGTCCTAAATGAAAAAAAAAAATTTTTTTTAATTCAGAAGAATTTTATTTTTATTAGGAAATCGGCCATTATTATAAATGAAATGTGAAAGAAAAAAATACAATCTTTATCGATTCAATTTTAATGGTGGATTACTTCATTTGTTACTTTCATTTAGAAATTACTTTGAAAGCTTTCTTTGCAATTGAGAAAATTTAAGTACTTAATCTTTTATTAATAACTAAATAATAAGGCATAAAAGCGCTGTTTGAATATAAAAATATTCAACGATGGTTGATTTTATGTAACCATTTTATGGACCATGTAATGTAATCAACTTAATGTATTTTAACATTGTTAAACTCTCTTTTTATGAAAAGCTTTTACTTAGGATTATAATTCAATATAATATTTATAAAGCAAAAAATTACATTTTAATTAGAAGCATGAATATTAATAAATTTTCAATGCACTTAACCTACTCATAAATGAACTAAGATTTTGTAATATGGTCTTTATGAGTATCGAAGACGGTATGAACCTTTTTATTGGAATAGAACAATATTAAAACTTTTTTTCTTTTTTTCTTATGTTTATGTAGTGGAAGTTTTAAAGGCAATGAATACATTAATTTATTTATTCTCCTAATTTACTAACATTTTAATCGTCATTTGAAGTATGCCGTCTGATTATCTTACTAACTTTTAGAAACTATCTCCTCCATTAATGGGAATTATGTAAATTTTATTGAAAAGTTCTGCTGGTTAGATCTGTAATAATTACCTCGCGGAAGTTGAGCGGAGAGTAAATTAGATGAAAGTTAATAGTTCACTTAATCTATCACATTAAACTTGGAAACTAGTTGAAATAAATATTGGATATGTTTGCATTATTCAACAGCTTAATTTTGCATTGGAATTACTTCTAGTAATAAAACTTGAATCTATCATATGACAAAGATTATTCATTAATTATAATTAGATAGCTGTAAAAAAATGTTTCTTAATTCACAAATTCTAGCTATAGAATATTCTACTGTGATGCGTAAATAAGTTTGTATAATGGAAATAAACATCTTAGTTATCATTAATCAAACATTTCTTAAGAATTTTTATTTAAGGTAAAGTAATTGATTTAATATGCCCTCAAATTTTTGGGAGGGGTTATCTTTTAATTGTAATTAGTTATTTTTTTTTTTAGAAAAAGACATTTTCTATTTCTATTCATCGAAATATAGATCATCTATCAGATAACTTTTGAAAAATGTAAACTATATATAAATATAATGCCATGTTCAATTGCAATTCTGTTATTTTCAAAATTAAGCTGCATTTTTTTTTTTTTTATGTCACAAATTCTAGCTGTAGAATATTTTACTGTGAGGTGTAAGTAAGTTTGTATAATGGAAATAAACTTTTTAGTTCTCATTATTCAAACACTTTTGCTGAATTTTTGTTAAGGTAAAGTAACTGGTTTAATGAGAATTTAAATTTTGGGAGGGGTCATATTTTAAATGTAGTTAGTAAGAAACAATTTTTTTTTAAATAAAAGACATTTTCTATTCATTATTCATCAAAAGACAGATCATCTATCAGATAATTTTTGAAAAAAGTGAATAATATATAAATATGACGTATCTAATGTTCACCTGCAATTCTCTTATTTTCATAATCAAGCTGCAAAAACTTTTTTTTTTGTTTGACAAATTCTAGCTTTAGAATATTTTATTGTGATGTATAAGTAAATTTGTATAATGGAAATAAACTTTTTAGTTCTATTAATCAAACACTTTTGCTGAATTTTTATTTAAGGTAAAGTAATTGAATCAATGTACATGCAAATTTTGAGAGGGGTTATATTTTAAGTGTAGTTGGTAAATAATAATTAAAAAAACCATTTTCTAGTACAATTCATTGAAATACAGATCATATATCACATAATTTTTGAAAAATGTAAATAATATATAAATATGATGTAGCTAATGTTCGATTGAAATTCTGCGATTTTCAAAATCATTTAATAAATCAGAAAAGTTCATTTCAACTGTCAGAATATTAGAATTCATTTGAAAAAATTTTATCCATATCAATTCTATAACAAATTTATAAGTACTTTAATTTTTTTTTAATATTGGAAAGTATAGTTTGTTAAAATAATTGTAAAATATAGCAGTTTCTATTTTATTTATTTAATTGACGAGCTAATTTAGCTAGCGTTATTTTAAGTTGTTGAAATGTAAAAGAAATTATTTATTAATCTATGTTTAAGCATAACATATTTCAATATTTCAGTTTCAACGTTGAAATTGAAATATTGGTTATGTTATACTTAAACATAGATTAATAAATAATTGAAGTTGAAGTTTCTAATGTATAAACAAGCGTTGAAGTCTATAATATGTAAATTTAGATAATAGCAGGGAAAAAATGCCTTTCTTTATACATTAATTATTTCATTTTTTATTATGTTAAACAATTAAAGCATTTCCTTATATTTTGCATTTTACTTTATTTTTATATTAAAACGGTTTTTAATTTTTGTTTAACAAAACGTAATTAAAATGTTTTACCGGGTATATTTTATAAAAGGGAAAATTAAATTTATAAATGTGCTTTTTCAATTGTAATATTTTATGAAATTACTTGCAAGCAAATTTATAAAAATTTCTGGTAAAACGTATTTAGATTAATTAAATTATTACAACGCTAATTTAGTTAAAAATACCGTTCGTTTAATAAAATCTCTCAAGTATGTAATTCTTTCTTGTGTCTTGTATACACTAGTAAAAAGGAGGTTTCATTCTTTTTTTCTTTTTATGCTAGTTGGGTACACATGTTTTTTAATCTAAGAAATTCGCTTTGCATTAACTTGAGTGGAAAAAGCAATACTGAATAGTGAAATTGTCTTCAAACTGAGTAAATAAATTTCACTCATTCTTTAAAAAAAGTTCCTTAATCTAAAGTGAAAAAACTGTTCAACTAACTGGGGATCTCCAGATGAAAGGAGAAAAACACCTATTTTTCTGCAGCAAATGTTACAAATCAGCTTCTTTTCTCAGGTCGGATGTCAAGAGAAATAAAAGTAGTGAAGAAAAACCTGACGATGGACCTTTTCATGGCCATTTCTTAAAGGCGGACAAAGAGGCGGTATTTCCCCCAAGAAACAGACTAAACGAATCTCTATAATGATGGCACTCGAGCTTTGATTCACACTTCCTTCCGAAAATCTACTTGCACTTCCGGTCGTCCCCTTTCGATTGCCTAGCAGCTCCTCAAATCAAATTTCTTTCCGCTTAAAGAAAAGCTTCCTCTTTTCCAGGAAGTTTATTTAAGTTTGTTGCTTCCTTTTTCTAATTTTAGAGCTTTAACGTGTTGCTGCCAGTCCTAATTTGCTAAGGATGGTACTATGAAATCTTGTTAGCTTTTCCTGCATGTTGAATTATTTCTGTTTATATATTGGCAACCTGAAGTGCTTTTAAATCTCTTATTTTATTTGTTTTTGGACGTCTGCTGGTTTTTAAAGACTATTTCATTTTACCTTTGACATTAATATAAATGATTGTTAATGTTCGAATTATTCTTTATTATTCTGATTAAACATTATCCAGGAAGTTTATTTAAATTCGTTGCTTCCTTTTTCTAATTTTAGAGCTTTAACGTGTTGCTGCCAGTCCTAATTTGCTAAGGATGGTACTATGAAATCTTGTTAGCTTATCCTGCATGTTGAATTATTTTTTTTATATATTGGCAGCAAGAGGTGCTTTTAAATCTCTTATTTCATTTATCTTTTCTGAGATGTCTACTGATTTTTAATGACTATTGAATTTTACCTTTGATGCTAATATATAGATTGTTAAGGTTCGAATAATTCTTTATTATTATGACATAAACCGGAAGTTTATAGGAAGGATATTATGAAGTTTATTTAAGTTTGTTGCTTCATTTTTATAATTTTACAGCTTTAGCATGTTTCTGCCATTCCAAATTTGCTAAGGATGGCATTATGAAATCTTGTTGGCTTTTCCTGCATTTTGAAATATTTATGTTTATATATTGGTAGCATGAGATGTCTTTAAATCTCGAATTTCATTAATCTTCTCTGTGACGTATGCTGAATTCTATTTAATTTTACAATTGATATTAATATCATAAATCATATGCATTTACCTTTGATGCTAATATTGTTTATGTTCGAATAATTCTTTATTATTCTGACATAAACATTATCCAGGAAGTTTATTTAAATTCGTTGCTTCCTTTTTCTAATTTTAGAGCTTTAACGTGTTGCTGCCATTCCTAATTTGCTAAGGATGGTACTATGAAATCTCGTTAGCTTTTCCTGTATGTTGAATTATTTTTGTCTATATATTGGCAGCATGAGGTGCTTTTAAATCTTTTGTAATGAAATAAGATCAAAGATAAATGAAAATCGTCTCTTTGATATCTGCTGATTTAAATGACTATTTCATTTTACCTTTGATGCTAATATCATAGATTGTTAATGTTCGAATAATTCTTTATTATTCTGATATAAACATTATCCAGGAAGTTTATTTAAGTTTGCGTCATTTTTTCTAATTTTAGAGCTTTAATGTGTTTCTGCCATTCCTAATTTGCTAAGGATGTTGCTATGAAATCTTATTAATTTTTTATGTATGTTGAAATATTTCTTTTCATACATTGGTAGCATGAGAAGCTTTTAAATACCTTATTTCATTTAACTGATCTGTGACGTCTGCTGATTTTAATGAATATTTAATTTTACCTTTGATGATCATAGAATGTAAAGTTCGAATAATTCTTTATTATTTTTACTTAAGCATTATAGGTAATATTAGTGAAGATTAATTATCCTAATTAAATTTCCTACTGAAGAAAATTAATTGAAATTGATTATTATATTATTAATTATAATAGCACTACATAGTTGCTCCAATGCTACTTTTATGAAACATAATTAAATTTAATATTTTATATTTACATAATTATATAAAGTTTCCTTTTTCTTTTATATTGAGTTAGCAAGAAAATAATTGCAGTATTCACCATTTAAGTACATGATAAAAACCGAATGTACTTTCTATCCAACCTAATAATTCCAAGTTAGTTTTTTTATAATTTTATTTAACTTATACAAATATTCTTTGTAAATGAAAAGAAACGCGCATGTTTAATTAAAGGAATTATCCTTACATTTTTCTGCTTAAAGGAATTATCATTACATTGTTATGCTTCATTTCTTAAAGGTCATTTTTTTCATTTTGAGACTGCCTGAGGATCTGTGTGAAGTTTAATTATAAAAAATAATTTTACTATTATAAGAACTTTATTAGAGAACACTAGACTAATTAGGATTATAGCATTATACATGAAGTCAAAATACTTAATAATGTAAGAAACTAAGTAATACTGAGTAATGTATGTTTCAGAATTCATCTGTAGTATCATTTATAATCACCAGAATTTTGTCATTTAAAACAGAACGAATTTCTGACTCAGTGCAAATAATCATGATAAAATTTAATTATGTAACTATGTATTAGTATAAGTAATTTTCACTACCTGATTGATGCAGATATTTTAGTTTCTATGTGAAAGTATTTTTAAAAACAAAGCAAGGTTTTTAGTTTGTTTTCTACTGTTTAGAAAAACTGCTTTAGATGTTGCAAACATTTTGTTAAAATTTCGAGAAATCTATTTGTAAAACTGCTTTTTGTATTGTTATTTTTTTATTTTTTTTTTTTTTGTAAAATTAGACTAAAATTAAGAATTTGTTAATTACTAACATCTTCGTTGCTGTTCCTAAATAATGATGTTATATATTATAGCTCTCGAATTTGTAAGAATAGTGTACTATTAGTTTATTACTGTAAGCATTGGTAATTTAGTGCTATTGGGTGATGATAATTTACTTACTTACAAATGGCATCTAGGCAGAATAAACGATATTTATTATGTTGTTGATAGTAAGATAAGAGTTCTTAATGTAAAAACCCAGAGTGGAATCCTTAAGAGACCAGTACCGAAAGTATGTATCTTGCTTATGCCAGAATAATTATGCCAGATTAGAGTTCTTTTTTGATTGAAATTGATTCCTCCAAATTGAAAGATTAAAATCTCAGGCATTTCTAATATGTCTGAGACCTACGATGTCTAAGACTAAGACCCATCAGTTTTCAAGAAAAAAACTATACAACTGGCAATAAATTGAAGTGATTATCATATAATTGTAAATAGATATAACTGCTATGCTTAAACTAAAGTTAAGTAATTTGGAATGGGTTCATAAGGATTAATATCATAGGTATTTTAATCACTATTAAAATTACACGTAAATGTTATTTAAAAAATTCATATTTTGATACATTTGATCCAGTATACTTATATTATTTAATTTCAAAAATAAATTAACTAATACATAAACCTTTCAATGAGACACTAGTTTGAAAATGTGATTTTAAAAATTATATTTCCTGAACCGTACTTACTGTTTCTACCACTTCCAAAGATTGCTGGTGTGAACTTAAAGATTATGGCTTCCCAAATGGGAAGCATGGCTATTAAAGTCAAGATTTTAAAGTTACTTATAAGTTCTCCGCCTTTTTATGGTAGGAACATAACAATTCTCATAAACTTTGTACTTGTGTTAAAACTTAAGTTTTTCTATCTGATTGTGAACTTCCCTGAGGGAAGGCGCCAACAAATGACCGCAGGCCATCTCTCTCTTTCCCCCCACTTCAGTTATTGTTCCCCGAGCTCTCTCGATGAAGTGTCTTTGGCAAACTGCGTTTTTCAAGGCAAAGTGTCGACTAAAAGAAAAGAAAACACAAAAGAAACAGCATTTGATCAGGGTCCTTCAGCTCTGGCTCCCGAAGCAGTGAAGAAAGTGCGAGATAAAATCAGAAAAAAACATGAGAAAGATCAAATGACCATCGCTTCTGCCATAGAGGTAAAATGCCCTTTCAAAGTCGATATTTTGGCAGCTGTGCCTTTTCTTTGAATTAAGTCACAGAAAGTTTTCTTCTTTTTATATCGTATGTGTTCTAGGAGGAGTTAAGAAAAAAATGGGATCAATTTCTGACTTTTTTCTTTTAGTTTAATGGAATGTTTAGGAACTTGACAGAAAAAGAGATTGAACTTATTTTTATGTTATTGTTCTCGAATTTGGAGGAATAGTGTACTATTAGTTTATTACTGCAAACATTAGTGATTTAGTGATATTGGTTGATGATAATTTAATCACTTACAAGTGGCCTCTAGGCAGAGTAATTGATTATGGTGTTGATAGTAAGATGAGAGTTCTTAATGTAAAAATCCAGAGTGGAATTTTTAAGAGACTAGTATCAAAAGTATGTATCTTGCCTATGCCAGAGTAATTTCTGTTAGAGTCCTTTTCTGTTTATATTCATAGTGTAATGTATGTAGTTCGTTTATACTATATTTAGTGTAATGTATGCATATATATCTATATATATATATATTTCCTTTTTCCGATGACTTTATTCTATGTTTTGAATTGTTTTGTATGGCATGTTAGAATGATTTTATTGTATATTATTGAATGTTTAATGAATATGTCAATGAGCAGCGGTATGTTGTCTCATGGATAAACAGCTCCACATGCATAATTTGTTGGAAAATAAAATCGAAATGTAAGATGGCGCCAGAGGAATGATAAGCCTTGTCTGCGTGGGCGTGAGCTTGCTTGAACGAGGAAGAAATGTAATATTGGCAGGATGCTTTTGGTTTTTGAATAAAGGAATTGAGTTTAAAATAGCTCCACGTGCAATATTTGTAGAAAATAGCTCCACGTGCATAATTTGCAAAAAAAAAAAAAAAAAAAAAAAAAAAGAAAGAAATCGAAATCGAAATGTAAGCTGGCACCAGAGGAATTTTTTTTAGAGTCCTCTTTTGTTTATATTCATAATCTAATGTATGTAGTTTGTTTATATTTAGTGTAATGTATACATATATATATATATATATATATATATATATATAAATTTCCTTTTTCCAAAGATTTTTCTATGTTTAGAATTGTTTTGTATTGTATATTAGAACGATTTTATTATGTTATTGAATGTTTAGTGAACATGTCAATAGGCGGCGGTATGTTGTCTCATGAATAAATAGCTCCACGTGCATAATTTGCAAAAAAAAATCAAAATGTAATCTGAAGCCTGAGGAATTATAAACTTACTCGTCTGTGTGGGTGGGGGCTTCTTGAACAAGGAAGAAATGTAATATTGGCAGAGTGCGTTTGGTTTTTGAATAAAGGAGTTGAGTTTTTACAGTCCACTGAAGCATACGTGTTGTTATTTTGAGACCATTACCAATTACATTGTAATATATTTTGTTTACTTGTTATGGCAACGTATTAAATAAAAACAAATTTCTAATTCATATTTAATCAAGTAATAACCCGGCACCAACTATTTATAGAGTAAAACAAATTAAGAAATTCTAAATTATAGAACAATTTTCAGAAGCTTATTCAAAGACTCACTTTGTTGAAAATCAAATTAACATGAAAAATGTTTTAAGTTATCTGAGAATACAGTGAATATGCAACAATAATCTGAAAACATTCTGAAAGAATTAAATTAAATAAAAGAATCCGTAAAGAAATGCTTTAAAAGGATTATATATTTAACATTCTACATGCGGTAAAGTTTTCTGTATTTACTGTGTTGAAATGTAAACAATTAAGCATTTTTATCTTAAAAATGATAATTCATAATTAATTGCAAAATAAATTACGACGAAATTAAATTACCTAGAATAGGTACAGAAATTATTCTTCTAGATTAAGAACTTTACTTAACATTATTAGAGTAAAATTCTTAATGTGGAAGATAATATTTTATATATATATTCTCTTTAAATAATTGCTGAGGACTCGAATATTTTATTAATACGAGGAAAGAAATTTTTCTTGTTAATCTATCAAACTTTATTTGATTCTTTAATAAGTAGTGAGACACACAGTTTAAGAATAAGGTTTCAACATATTTTCATGAATATGTACTTTTACTTTGAGTGAAACAATGTAATATAAATAAACATTTAATTCCTATTGTTCAAATGTAACCATAATTCCACTTACGACTTTTAATTAATACACATTTCCTATTTTCATTTACTTTAAAAATATCATTCAATGTTACTTTTATACGTTAAAATTAAAATATATAGCTGAGCAATCCTTGTACAACTTTAAACGAAGATAATCACCTTGTGTCGAGACATGAGCAATTCACGTTTTTCTTCTCACCCTGCCTCACCCCTGTACCCTCACCCCCATTCGAACCACATGCCCTATTCGACACCATACTACCACGAAAGATCCAACAGCGGTTGATGGGGAAAGTATAGTGACTTCTGAGAAGATTTTTAGGGGTAACTGCACCACATTTGCGTGTCGTGTGGGAGAAAACCCAAATACTCCCACCAGGCAGAATAGCTATCGATGCGAGACAGTTTTACACATGATGTCCTAACGCCATCGAGTATACTTGTTTCTGAAAGCAATGATTATAACAATGCTACAATCGGATTCGAACCTCAGCCCTCTTGCATGCTACTCAGAGAACCTCAGTGTGCATTACAACTAGTCCACGAGTCGGGCTCACCTTTTATTGAAATGAAACTAATTGAAAAGAAAGTACTGAAAAAGGATTTATTGCTTAATTAATTTTTAAATAGCTCTAATTTCTAAAGGTTACAAACAAAATAAATTATTGATAATGTTGCAGATTACATTTTTAATTTTTGAACTGTTGTAAATGCTTATATTTTTAAACTGGTTTGTCTTGCGAATACATTTTGTTTAATTGTTGAATAAAACAAATTCTCAAGGTAGGTTTAATCAATTAAATGTAACTTTCATGGATAACTTTAAATAAATAATTTTATAAAAGATACCTTCTTATTATCTAAAAATCAGCTTAGAATTTGAATTGCTACCTCATTCTAATAATATCTATAAAAAATACAACGAAAGACAAAAATAATGGCAAAAATTAAACTTTTTCAAAGATGATTATTTTATGACTTCGAATGTCTTCAAATAAAACTTCCGTTAAAATATTTATACATTTAAACAGTAGATTAAGAATTATTTTCAGGCATTGTTGACAAGAAGATGATTTAAAAATCAACAGATTAAAAATCATAGGAAAACGAAAGAATGCTTTAACTTTTTTTTAATCTCCACAACTGAAAATTAGAAAAGAATAATCATTGTATTTTCTTTCCATAAATTGCTTCTTTTTCACATCCTTCAAGTAAATACTCGAAAACTTTTTTTTCACCTTAATTCCTTACATCATACATTATCAAAAGTATAATTTATCAAACTAAGACTAACATTAATGAAAGCCTGTTTCGTAGCAAAAAGGAATTTAAGACGAGTATTTATCATTTTAAGCAAATAATTTGCTCTAATAATTCCTATCTCATCTTTAATAAGAACTGTAAATTCTTGACTTGCACGCAAATAAATCATAATTTCTGACTCGAATTCAAAAGTCTAATTGTATGTAGTATTTTATTATGAAAATACTTTCATTTGAATTTCTTTGTTTTCTAGCATTTTCATATTTTACATAATCAAGAACGTTAATTAACAGTTATTACACATTCTCCAGTTTGAAACTTATTACGCGTCCTTTCTTTTTATTTACAATAGAATTCATTCACATTTTGTTATCCAAAATCAACAATAGAAAAGCGTTATTAAAGAATATTTATTCCATTTAGAATATTTAAACGATACTTTTCGTTGTTTTTCTGAATTTTTATTCAATGCAAAAAAAGGAAAGACAAAGTTTTTAAAGTTGATATTAAGTAAAGTTAAATAAATATCATTAAAAAAAGAAAAAAAATTAAAGATAAAAAACGTAAATTTTGTTAAATTTGTCTATTTTAGGATTTTTGAAATTTAGTAGAACTACATTCACTGTTTAAATATTTTTGTAAAAAAAAAAAAGCTAAATAATTCATAGCTTTAATTATTATAATGTACTCATTAATGTATTATTGTAATAACATACAAATTTAGTATTGTAACCGGGGACGCACCTACCCAACCATGTTTCCTCCTACGCATTGCAAGAGCGCCCCTTGCGTCGTAAAGACTCATCGAGACTCTCACCCGAGAAGACTCACGGCGCAACTGGCGCTGAGAAACATTTACTTTACATTCTCTAATCCCGAGAGAAATAATATTTAGCACAATCCTCTGCATAAGTTGATCTACAGACTCTCATCCAGAGAGTAAGTATATTTCGGTATCCAGAGCGTACCTGAGCAACTTTATTTACAGCTTAGAAGTGGAATCCTTCAACTTAAATATAATTATTTGTCTTCAAATGTGTTATCTGTTGTATATTAATTACTGTAGCGTGTTTGTATTTAAATTCGTGTGTTCTTCAACCCGACCACACCCAGTTCCAAACCGACATCCACTACAGTATTGTATATGATTCATTTGTATGTGGTTTTAGTATTGCATTCAATATAATTTCACTCTTTAATGAATCAAAGCACGTCTGTAAACTGCAAGAAATTGTTATCTTTTAATTTAATTTCTTGTTCTATTA
The DNA here is from genome assembly GCA_021605075.1 of Caerostris darwini. NCBI lineage: Eukaryota > Metazoa > Arthropoda > Arachnida > Araneae > Araneidae > Caerostris > Caerostris darwini. The sequence continues at coordinate 39,233 of BPLQ01003004.1, forward strand.
CAAATTCTTATTTTTTTCTAGAAGACTCTTTCGTAAAATTTTCTCTCCCCTTCAGTTTTAAAAAATAAGCTTCTGTTCTTAAGAAAAATAAGATTTTCTTTTACAATTTTCGTGTTGTATAAAGTGGAAATATTATTTTCACACAGATTTAGCCAAGGAGATTTGATTTCCTTCCTATTTTTTCTACCTCACATTTTAACTTAACAATTTTTCAGTTATCTATATAGGCAAAACTTTTTATGATCTTTAAATTGAAGCGTCTGGCTCAAAGTATTACATTCTTTACACGATATAGCCTTGATATTAAAACATTTAAAAAAAACATGTAAAAGTTTTAAAAATACAAGACTGGGTTATTTAATTAAATACTTTTAAAATAAATATATTTTGTATTTCAAAGAGTTTTATCACAAACTCCATAAACACACACTGAATATAATAAAGTAATAAAGCATTATTATTCTATTTAGTGAAATTTGCGCACACACACGCACAAACATGTATATATATATATATTAATACGACCTATATACAGATTATTTTGCAAAATATAAGTTACTACAACTATTCGCTACACTACTTATATTATAAAACCAACAAAGCATTTGCAATACAAATACTTCATGTGCCTCACATTCAGACCTCTCAAAAAAAAGAATTCAATATCCGAAATGTGCATAAGTTACAGCAATGAAACTGAAAAGTAATAAACAAAAACAAATATCAAAATATTTAACTGCTGGTCCTGCATTGACAGATCAAAAATGAACACAAAAATTTACACTAAATCATGGTATGAAATATTATGCCAAGAAACACGTAAAACCAGAAAGAACTTAGTAAAACTATAAAGAAATTTTTATAGAAACCCAAAAGAAATTGATTAACCTTCTAAGGATAGTTTTATAAAGAAATGTGTACCCACAAGATATGATAACCCATGTTAAATATGCTCGCTAGATGACAGTATTCATGTCTTAAAAGCATATCTAGAGAATTATTCCAATAACATGGAGCAGACAGAATAATCAGTTTAGATTCGGTAAGGTGCAAAATTGAAGAAAAACGAATTGGCAGTTTAGCTGGTATTATAAAGCTAAAATCGAGTCAACTGATAGAAACTCATGACTGTTTATATTAATATGGCCATTAAGCGAGTGATTGGGTGATAGACTACGATGAATAATTTATCTAACTGGGAGTGCTGCAGAGTCCTTGTTAATTAGCATCGTGGAAAAACAGATTGCAATAATACATATATATATATATTTGTGTGTGTGTGTGTGTGTGTATTGTAATCTACTACCTAAATTACATTTAGTTAGAATTGTGTATTTTAAAAAACAGATTAATGAAAGATATAATATTACACACACACATAATATTAACTAAAAAATAACAAAATAATTATAATAACAAAAAAATGTATTGTTAATAATAAATTAAGGCTTTCATCACTTAGAAAAACTGAAGGATGCCCTTATAATAGAATTTTGCTAAATCACAGAGAATTTCTAAGAAACCCATTTTTAAAACCCGCCAGGGAAACATTTGTATTAAAAGATGTTCGTCCCAAATATAAATTAAGGAATGAAAAAATGAAATTTATATCCTTAAATTTTTCTTCCTTGTTTAAAGTTTATTCATAAATTGAAACTGAAAGGGGAATTATCATATCTAACAGTAAAGCTAAATTTTCTCTCAAATCCTTCAAAATTATCAAGAAAAGGGAAACAAACTGTTTTAAAATTTTAAACTGCCATTTAATGTACAAAATGGCGTTTTAAAAGGATTTTTTTAACAAATTCGATATTCTATAAGGTCTGAACTTTATAATTAAAACTAAATTATCGGAAAACCATCAAATCAAAAGTGAATTTGACTGAAAGTTTTTTCAATAAGACTGTTATTTGACTAAATGAAATGCAGATTGAAAGCCTTTGAAGGCAAATAGATGAAAAGGACAATAAAAACCAATAGATAAAAAAATCTTCTGGGAAAATAATGTATATCCACTGAAGTACTTTTTTATATATTACATATTTAGTGGTGTATTGAATAATATTTAAATAAGTTGTATAATATAAATTATGAAGCTATATAAAAAAATTTAAAAAATAACGAAATATTATTTCAAAAAAATTTTGTTAATCCTATTTAAACGCAATACTGTGTTTAAATTGACATTTAACTTCTCAGAATTTTTTTTATTGTTATATGGGACAATACTAATTCAAACTCATTTAAATTAATGAGAACTAACAACTTAAGAAAAAAATATATGTTGCTAAATCACATAAAGAATCTTTAAATAGAACTAAATACTTTACGCTGCTTAACAAAGAAACTTATAAAATTCTTCTTGAATTCAATGCTGAACGAAATTAAAGAATTTTTACATTGATTTTAATATCTTCAGAACATCTGGATAAATTGAAATGATATTTGCTACGTACATAGGTTGATATAATATAAGCCAGCAACATTATAATTATTGTATATACGCATGAATGTGTGTAAAATTCATCATCGCGGAATTCTAAAACTGACTTTAAAATAATGAAGGAAAAATTGTTGATAGTTAGTATGATACCCTCTTATGATTACACAGCTCTCACAACGGATTTCATACTGAAAATCAGGCCGTTTATGAATTTATGGGATAGTCAAGCGCTGAATAGGTCGAGGAAGGGCAAGACGAATTTCATTTGCTCTCTTAGACATGATTTAAAGCCTATAGGTCTGGCCTATAGATTTAAAGCCTATAGGTCTGACCTATAGATTTAAAGCCTATAGGTCTGGCCTATAGATTTAAAGTCTATATTCTAGCCAATCTATTCGGCGAATCTCTTCGTTTTTCAGGAATTCATTGATCAGATGAGCCCTGTGGGAATTGTCGTCCATTAAGATGGTATCAGGACTACGTGAATTTCTGAAAAGTCAAACATAGGACTCCAAGATTTCGCTTCTATACTTCATAGCATTAACAAAATCTCTGACAAAGTCATGAAGATTTGTGCGTCCTTCCAACATAAGGCCTGCCTAGGTCATCAAACCTCCAGTACCATAGTTATCACTTTCTCAGGCGTTGGATGAAAGAAAACTTTTTAGTTCTTTTCATATGAATGCCCATCGATAATCAGTGATCATCGATGAATTCTCAACAGTGAAAAGAACGGTTCCCCACATATCATAATCGTTTATTAATATTTTTTCAGTAAAATGTTTAAAATCACTTTTTCAGTTACTGAGAAAAAGCCATTTTAAATATATTACATTATAGTGACATATTGCACATAGTTATAAAAATGTTTAGCTTTAGAGATTGCAGAAAACTAGCGTTGACAAAATATTTTTTGAAACAATATCTTAAATGTTATTATTCATAACGAAGATAAAAGTTCATATTCTTCCATAATTAATTTTACTTAGGAAATAATTATTAAATAAAATTATATTTAATGTAACAATTTTTATTTGTTAACTTTTAAATAAAATTTATTTATTCTATTAAACTATTAAACATAACTTGATATTTTTATTTTAACTATCTTACAGTGTATCAAATGATAGTTTCAAATTCGAGATAAATTTGATACTGATCGTGTGCTAACATTAAAAAAGCGACTACATGTTATAAAGCAATAAAATCTAAAAATATTAGTTGTTAGTAAGCAAAAGGGTAAATTATAAAAACGAAGGGTATAGAAATAATTTAATAAATTCATTACAACTGCTGATACAAAGTGAATTTAACTTACACGACTTAAGGTTTTAGCTAAAAAAAAAAGGATTATATTGCTTTGAAATAATGTTTGTGAAATTATCACTGACAAAATTTAAGTTTTATTGCAATTCAGAAAAAGAAAACATAACTTAAATACGTCAAAAGCTAATTATAAATTTATATAATCTTTTCTGTAATCGGTATCCACAATTACAATTTTAGTAAACATACAAAATAAGTTCTTCTTATATTTTTGCTTAAATTTTATCAATTTTTTTAAATGTCGTTGTATAAATCTATAGGAAAATTGTAAGAATCTAACACTGGAACAAATTTTAAATGTGTTTATGTAAAAAAAGTGCTATTTCCGTTTTAAATTGAAACGATTTTTTGTGGTGATTACATATTACAATTTTCTAATAAATAAAATATTTGTAAATATTATTATAATTTTATTGTTTAATAATTATCGTATTTGGTTTTTTTCTTTCACATCTCCTTAAAAAATGACTTCAAATTATCGCTCATTATAAGGTAACGAGCCGCTCTAGTCGACTTTATTCTTTAAATTTTAACTTTTAGCATCACAAAGGAATGAATGAATATTCTAAAAACTTTGTTATAAAGCTGATGGCATATCAAAATAAAATGACTCCCAACAATTCACTGTGATGCATAAAAAAAAAATGTGGAAAATTCCTAAAAAATTACTCAATTATTGAGAGTCACATTTTTTGTACTCTACACAATCAACTTTAAAACATTCACAAACTTCAACAGTGAATTCTTCCTGAATTTCTAAATGGTTCAATTAGCACAGGAATTAGTGAAATTTTCTATACACGTACAAGAAACTCATATTTTATATTTCGCTTTGTTTTACTAGTTTTCGACGATCCGCTCACAAAACAACAAGACACTACTCATAAAACTTTCCTGATATATCAAGTAATGCTTCAGCATAATTTCCTGATATGACACGATGCAAAATCATTTGAACCGGAATTAATTTCTCTTCCATCCAACTGCGCTTGACGCCAACGCATGATGGTCTAATACATCCGCCAATTTAAACTAGTTGTACTTGTCAAACAATGATCGAGAGGTCATATTCAGGCCTTCGTATTAGAATCACTCACTGGAGCAGCGTTATACTAAGTATATATATATTTTTTACTATAGATTAAATTTAATAATTAAATAATACTTTTTTGTTTTGAAATTATAAGCAAAAATCATCATTCTCACAAAGAGCAAAAGAACATTAACAGCAATTATATTTTTAAAAAAAAGATCGATAATAATTAAATTATTTTGGTAAGTATTTGAAATTATGACAAAGTGTGTTTTCTCGATCCTAAGTGTCATGTTATTGAAGTTAAATTAAATAAATTTAAATTTATTCACACAGTAATGTCTGAATTTGTAATTTGAAATCAATATTTGAGAATGAATGAATAATACTCTTCAATTCCTTAACTAAATCACTAATTAAAGCATTACAGATATTCTAATGTTTCTCAGAAGGATTAATGCTTCTTAACGAAGACAATTACAAAATTTCAGAGGATATACAATATAGGAAAATGTTAATGGTTTATATAATTTCCATTATTTGTCTTGCACTAAATGATTTTCCTATAATAGAATTATTAAGTTATGGCCTACCTATTAAATGTGATGTGCTTATACAAAAATGTTTTAGAAGATTTGCATAATAATCATTAAGTTCAGAAATATTGGTAATATTTTTATACATTTATAGATATAAAGCTACTTCAGATTTTGAAAACGGAATACATTAATTTTATTTGTTTATCTGTGCATTTCGTTAATCTTTTAAATGCTTAAAACAATGCCTAGTTTAGATTCCTGAAAATCTGTTCATATTTATGAAAATACATTTGTATCAAATAATTAACAACACTCTTGTCATATCTTTTCCTTTTAGTTAAATGATTTCACTCATTTAAAACAACTCAGTGGGGAAATATAATGTACAAAATTACTAAATATTCTATAATGAAATTACGAAGGATTTTTTTTACCAAGCTCTACTGGGACATTAAATAAAGATGATGTGTATAACAAAATAGTTTCACAACCAGGAGTCAAGTGCAATCAATGTTACTTTTCCATATATTTACTGTCAACATGGAGAGATACTTCATGCCAGTGGATTGGTTCTCCAATAGCTTCTTGATTGTCACCAGCATATTGAAATAGGTCTCCAAAAGCTCTTGGAGCTTTTCATTACCGAAATGTTGTTTTCCCACAAATATTTTCAGTATTAGAAAGAGGTGAAAATTATTCGGTTCCAGATCTGGAGTAAGGATCTACCATGCATTCTCACAAAAAGCTATAACCTTGAACTCAAAATTAAAAGATATTTCGTTCAAGGACGGGTTGACCCTTACGTTAGATTTTGGACTTAGCACGTTTTTTGCCTTCAGTTAGATTTTGGAACCGAAAATGGGAGAGGGAGAAAGAAAAAAGGAATGTATGGGACGTCGAGTGAAGAGTTCCAGGCAGTACGGAGGGTACAAGAATTGAATGAATGTTTTAGGCAGTACGGAGGGCACATAGACCTGAAAACGAACTGGCTTCTAAAATTATTTTGTAAATGATTTATATAAAATTGTGTTTTGTGTGTAATTTGTTGCAGTTATGAAGTGTTGTTTTAGCAAATTGTAATAAATATGGCAGCTAAACACTACGTTTTTATTTTGAGAAATAATTTAGTTTGTATCCATGAACAACTCTGAATCAAGACAACACGTATATACGCCCCCAACTTTTATTTCTGGGCTGTAAGCCAGGTGATTGAATATTCTCGTTGTAATTGTGCAAGAAGTTGTTTGTTTACCGCAACAATATGCGGCAGAGCCTTGTCATGAATCAAAACAATTCCACTCAACAACGCAGTTCATTCTCCGATGTATTTCTGCTGCGCTATTCTTCTGTCTGTAGGAAACAAATGACTCTTGGTGGAAGAATCAATCATGACAGCCATGTTAACAGACTTGTAGCTCAACTTTAGATTATGTTATGTATTACCCTTAGTAACCTTATTTGAGAATGATTCCATTTATAAAGGAAACATTATACAGTAATCATTCTATTTTTATTAACATTACTTAATTAACAATTAAAATTTCAACTTAAATTAATTGAAATTAAAGCTGTAACAACCAGTCTATATTGTCACTTGAATAAAATTTTGATATATATAACGGAACATCAACTAAATCAAAATTTCGATAGTTATGGAGTTCAGTAATTATAAAGTAAACTGATTTTCCAGATTCGATCAACAAATATTTCAATTGGCTTATACAATTTTTTTGGTATATGTTATGAAATTATTATTAAACAAAATTAAGTATTACATGCTTTTAAACATTACCAAATAATCTTATTAATATGGTTTAACGTATTTTCCTATTTATAATAACAAATACTTAACAACACAATTCATAAAACCTCCGATTTTTCCTGAGGTTTTTATTCATAGAGAAAACCCCATACATTCTTTCTAAAGTTTTTTTTATTCTATGAAAACCCCATTTCTTTCTATAATTTTATTCTTTGAGTGCACTCATTTATATAGATTGAATAATCATAATTTATGTCTTTATGAAATATGATTGATAAATTATATTTCATAAATATCGATAAATATGTAAAGGCATTGTTACTGGAATCATTTATAATATGTAAATGCTATCTTGAGACCAAATGGCATATTTTAATCAAATCATTTTACAGAAATGAACTTCCAAGTTACTAAGGTTAAATTTGCATTTAATATTTTCGAATCATATTAAACTACAATCATTCAGTATTTATCTTAAATGCATTTAAAAATAAGTTATGATTGAAATTTGAATGTGTTTTATTCCCTTTATAGCATTGCAAAATATACCATTTTAGATGCAAAATATTTTCCTCATAATTGTTCTTGGGTTTTTTTAAAATAAAATCACTATTTCCGGGAAGGAAAATTATGTTAATGTTAACAAAAAAATAATCAAAATGTTATAAACAAGAATTATTATTATTAACGAGTAAGAAACAATTTAACAGTTTTTAGCGGTGCGCTCACCAAATAAAGAATACAGAATTAGTTTTAAATTGTAAACTTAACTTCTGAATTTTGTTAAAATAAATTCAAATAAAAAAGTAAATAGTAGTAAAATCTATTCAGAAATCTATTTATTCTAAACATGAAAGTTGTTATATCTTAAGTATCATTAATTTAGCAATTATGTTTCGTTCAGTTCTTTGTACTGATATATATTTTTTTAAATTCTCTTGTATTTGACAAATTTTGTCTTTTTGTACATTAAACATTTTCAGTTCTTCCCATTTCTTATACTTATTTCTTCACTGGTAATATATTTATGTAAGAAAAAATTAGAATTATTAATATATTCAAATGACAAGAGGTTCTTACAACTAATTTCATTATTAAAATTCATAAAAATACTTTTAGTAGAAAATAGGGTGTGAACAAATTGAAGACAATTTTTAATATTCAGGATAATTCTTAAATCACATATACAGTTCTGGACATTATCAGTACTTTTAGTTAAATGATACAGCTAATTTAACATTTAGAGTAATTTAATTCAATTGCATTTGATTGTTTATTAATGAATTGTTAAAATTGTTTATCGCCTTCTCCATTTAATTTTTATATTACTAACTTGAACAAAATAAACCAGCAGAATCAAAGAGGTATTGATTAGTGTTAAAGTGTCTCTCTCCAAAATTACAGGGATGTCAAAACTACAAAATGAGATTCTAATGGTAATCTAATTGCAAGTTTAGCAAACTAATTATGTCATAATTTCTAATAGTTAATTAGCTAACTATCTACTTAGAAGTAAAGCATATAATTTAAACTAAGTAATATAATTAATGTAGAAATCTCTAATTCCCAATTTTACATCCCAGAAACTGATTGATTAATTGTCAATATGTCCAACAGATATTAATATATTATCTTTCGTATGTAGATCTATGCATTAAATCGTCAATTACATTTGTTTAAGAAACTCCATGGAATTTTAGAATGTTTTCTAGGAAATTGTATAATTTACTTAGCTTACTAAAAAAATAGTGGAAAAAACTCAACCGTTCAAAAAATACAGTTATGATAAATTAATTCTTAAGGGTCAAACACTACGCATCTAAAAATTAATTTAATTCTAAGAATTCCTACTATGTTATAATTCTGGAGACAAGCCCAAGTTGTATATTTCATATCTTACAAACAATCTAAATCAAGTTAAATGAGGGCACAAATCTTCATGTTTGCATTGTGACTGCTATAAAATATAGGAATTAGATGTTACAGGCTGCAATGTACCATTATTTCGTTTTAATAGATAACAATGTGTGTCTACATAGGACTCATACGACTTAAGAATTACTGGAAAGTGAGGATATTCAGTGGATGGATTGACCAGCTACATTAAGCCTATAAATGTTTGCATTAAGTTGAAAAATACTGCGTTGCTAGAGGAGTAAAATCTACTTCAATCGAGGCTCATAAACAGCCTGATTTCCAGTTTAAATTAACGTTTAGAAAAAGAAAAAAGGCATAAAGTAATCTTAGGATAAGCGTAAAAGTTATAAATATTACTCTTACATAATGTATGATCCGTCATTATGACATTATATTTTGTCATCGATAATTTTTTTCTATTGAGTACTCTAAATTCAATTAATTCACTACTAAAGGAGCATATTTAATGTTAACAAGGGCGTTTCACAAAAGATTGCTACACCCTATTTACAAGAATAAAAATAAATTTTTCTAAAGCAATTTCTAAACATAACTGCCCGCATTTGTGACACTCATGAAGAAAATTAGAACACCAAAGCAGTCAACTCAAAAACGATGGTGCATGTTGGTAATTCATGTAATGGTGTTCAAAATTACCTAACTTTTGTCGATTACCTCCAGAACTAATGGATACGTTTTAATGAAATAAGTTATTATTTTTTTCTTATATCAAATAATATAACTAACTACCCAAAAGTTACATAGAAACATGCGTGTTTACCATAAGACTCATCAGCACCAGTATTCTTAAGCAGAGTTTGCAATATCGAACAAAGAAAATGGGTTAAAGGGGTATGATCCCTTCTTACAAGTATAGAACTATTACAACGTTAGGCAGTTTATGAGATCTGATGAAAGTTGATTCCGCTGCTCCAGCAACGCTGTTTGAAGCTACTTATAAGTTTTCGTTCTGGAAATATGTCTGACCAATCCCTCCACTGAATATCCTCACTTTTCAGTAATTCGTAAGGTAATTCCATATATAGACGCACGTTGTCATTCATTAAAGCGAAATAAGATATACTGCAGCCTGAAACGTCAAATCCCTACATTTCATAGCCGCCACAGTGCCTCTGACAAAGACATGAATATTTGTGCCCTCATACAACTTGATGCCTTGTCCATACACTCAAACTTCCGCTGTCATAGAGATTTCTTTCTCAGTTTTGGTTATTGGAAGAAAGATAGAGAGTCTTTGGTTCTCTCCACTTGAATGTGGGGCAAGACACAATAGTTAAGATGAATCGGGGTTGATCAGTGAATAGAGCTCTCTGGCCCCAAGATGATGTTACTTGTGACATGATAAACTGTCTTTCGTGAGTACAGAATTAAACGAGACATAAACAGACTCCCATGTAACCTTTTGAAAACATTTGTTTTTGAAATTCAGGTTGTCGAAGGTTACTCATTTATATGTTTTCCTTTTTGAATTTCACTAAAGGCTTCAAAAATTATCTCGAAATTCGACGAGGTATGAGAATGGAAGAAGAAAGAAAATCGTGTACTTCTAAGGCCAATTCCTTTCCATGAACCACATACAAACGCACATGTATAGGCTTACATATTCAACGCTAGATATTTGCATTTTTATTTGGAAGTATTATTTTTACCTTCCGTTCTGACACTTCCGTACTTTTAATACAATTGACAAAATATACAAATTAGTTTATTTTCGAACACTAATGTATTTGTGTATACACTATTTATATGTATTTCGAACACTATTGTATTCTTATAAGCATCCTGGGCGTCTGTATACTTAAAAGGTAGTGTCTTTTAAGTGTCCCAAGTTGTCGGGAGTTTGAATTTATAATATCTTCCACCAAAGCAACTATGATACAACTTGCTCGAACGCTATAAGCGCTAAAGGAAGGAGTCTCTTGTTTATACAATTAACTATCCGTGGGTTTGAATTTAGCATTTCAATTGTTCACATTAACTGGCAACAAATTGCAACCGCACAATAAACACTTAATCCAAAGATTCAAATTCAAATATATCATAATAGAAACATTCGTTTCAAGCATTTTTATTTTAAAATTTAAATTATTTTTATCGAATTTCTTTGAAAAATTGATATTTATTAGTTATTTACCATCACATATTTAAGTTTTAATATTAAAAAATTGAAATAATTTTTAATTATCAATTAAAAGAGAAAAAAATTATATAAAACTTTTATTTAAAAGAAAACTCGAAGAATGTAAATACTCAAAAGATCTTGTAATCTGTGTTGAAAAGTTTGCCGAAATATTTAAGAGCATCATTTATCGTTCTACGTAAAAGGTTGTTTTCCCGTTTTTATTTCTAGTGGTTTGTCATCTCAACATCAATGAATGCTCATTCATCTTTCAAATAGCGACAGCTTTTGGCAAACTTGTCATTGAACTTCGATTCTTTTTTTTATTTATTTACTATTTGCGATAATGGTTAAGTACACAGCTCCACGCTCAAGACTTTCAGCTCTCTTGTCCAAATATCTAAATTTTTTTATTTTTTTTTTATCGTTCATCTCTTCTGATGGTAACTTTTTCACAGTTTTGAATAAAAAATTCAAAGCACGAAATCACTTCGTAAAGTGGAATTTGGGAAAAATTCTTTCCTCAAGTTGCCACCTTGATGGAGTAATCAAAATGATACATCGACAAAACATCAGCGCTTATGAGTTTTTCGTCTTCCATTGGCATCGTTTTCTTTCTGCGTAAAGAACAAAAGCGTGAAATACTTCAAATTTTGTTGTGCCTCATATATGGAATAATTCAGACCTTCTTTTGCATGGAAGAGTTACGAATGCCATCTAAGGAATTTTTAAAGGAATATTTATTTTCAACGGTTTTTAGATAAAATTTTTATAGAGAAATAAATTCCATAAATATATATTCATACAAATATACAAGTAGTGTAAACAGATTATGTATTCTAAGTAAATAAAGTTTTATAGGATAAATTCCTAAGTCTTCCTGTCTCTGAAATTCGATTTTATATCCAGTTCCAACGGGGTTTTATTTTCTCGTTTATCTTCCTATATTTTAAAACATAAAAAAAAGTCATCAAAAAACAATGTGGCTCTAAAAAACCTGAACATCTATGTTATTTATATCTAATATAGCCCAAAAAAGTATTTTATAAAATATTCGCTGTTCAGATTTATCTTAAATAAATAAGTTGTAAGAATATTTACATTTTTCTACCTATTGATTTAAATATGCCTATAATCGTTACTTCAAAATTTTTTCTAACTCACAATTTTCCAACATAGTTTTCCTATTTTTAAATATATAAGTTATTGCTATAAAGTAGTAGAACAAAAAGCAAAACATATTACAACCTCCTTTTGACAAAACAATCAATAAGTAAGATTCAAGTAGGAAGCGATATGCTATATTTTAAGAAATTATACATTGTTACTTAATCTAAAGAAACTTCAAACTCATTATAATAGAAACCTTAATTTCAAACAATTTCATTTTAAGATTATATTTCCATCAAATTTTTTTGAAACATATATATTTGTTAATTATTTACCATCAGAAATTCAATTTTTTATATTAAAAAATTTATATCATTTTTAATTTTTATTACAACCAAAAAAGGAAAACTTTCATTTAAAAAGAATTATTATTTTAAAAAACTTGAAGAAATTTATAAACTCAAAAGATCTTGTAATCTGTGTTGAAAAGTTTGCCGAAAAATTTAAGAGCATCATTTATCGTTCTACGTAAAAGGTTGTTTTCCCGTTTTTATTTCAAGTGGTTTGTCATCTCAACATCAATCAATGCTCATTCGTCTTTCAAATAGGGAAAGCTTTTGGGAAAACTTGTCATTGAACTTCGATTTCTTTTTTATTTATTTACTGTAATAGTTAAATACACAGCTCCATGCTCGAGACTTCCAGCTCTCTTGTCCAAATACTTCAATTTTTTACATTTTTTTTTTATCTTTCATCTCTTCTGATGGCAACTTTTTCACAGTTTTGAATAAAAAATGCAAAGCACGAAATCACTTCGTAAAGTGGAATTTGGGAAAAATTCTTCGCTCAAGTTGCCTCCTTGATGGAGTAATCAAAATGATACATCGACAAAACATCATCTCTTATGAGGTTTTCGTCTTCCATTGGCATCGTTTTCCTTCTGTGTAAAGAACAACGGCGTGAAATACTTCAAAATTTTGTTGTGCCTCATATATGGAATAATTTAGACCATCTTTTGCATGGAAGAGTTATGAATGCCATCTGAAGAATTTTTAAAGGAATATTTTATTTTCATCCGTTTTTAGATAAAATTTTTATAAAGAAATAAATTCCATAAATATATATTCATACAAATATACAAGTAGTGTAAACAGATTATGTATTCTAAGTAAATAAAGTTTTATAGGATAAATTCCTAAGTCTCCTCTCTCCGAAATTCGATTTTATATCCAGTTCCAACGGGGTTTTATTTTCTCGTTTATCTTTCTATATTTTAAAACATAAAAAAAGTCATCTAAAAAACAATCTGGCTCTAAAAAACTTGAACAGCTATTTTGGCCTATATTAGATATAAATAACCGAGTATTTTATAAGATATTCGTTGTTCAGATTTATCCTAAATAAATAAATTGTGTGAATATTTACATTTTTCTACCTATTGATTTAAATATGCCTATAATCATTACTTCAAAATTTTTTCTAACTCACAATTTTCCAACATAGTTTTCCTATTTTTAAACATATAAGTTATTGCTATAAAGTAGTAGAAGAAAAAGCAAAACATATTACAACCTCATTTTGACAAAACAATCAATGGGTAAGATTCAAGTAGGAAGCGATATGCTATATTTTAAGAAATTATTCATTATACATTGTTACTTAATCTAAAGAAACTTCAAACTCATTATAATAGAAACATTACTTTCAAACATTTTCATTTTAAGACTATATTTCCATCAAATTTTTTTTCAAACATATATATCTGTTAATTATTTACCATCACAAATTCAATTTTTTTATATTAAAAAATTTATATCATTTTTAATTTTTATTACAACCAAAAAAGGAAAACTTTCATTTAAAATAATTATTATTTCAAAAAACTTGAAAAATTTAAATACTCAAAAGATCTTGTAATCTGTGATGAAAAGTTTGCCGAAAAATTTAAGAGCATTATTTATCGTTCTACGTAAAAGGTTGTTTTCCTGTTTTTATTTCTAGTGGTTTGTCATCTCAACATCAATCAACACTCATGCATCTTTCAAATAGGGAAAGCTATTGGAAAACTTGTCATTGAACTTCGATTCTTTTTTTATTTATTTACTATTTGCGATAATGGTTAAGTACACAGCTCCACGCTCAAGACTTTCAGCTCTCTTGTCCAAATACTTCAATTTTTTCCATTTTTTTTTTTATCTTTCATCTCTTCTGATGGCAACTTTTTCGCAGTTTTAAATAAAAAATTCAAAGCACGAAATCACTTGGTAAAGTGGAATTTGGGAAAAATTCTTTCCTCAAGTTGCCTCCTTGATGGAGTAATCAAAATGATACATCGGCAAAACATCATCTCTTATGAGTTTTTCGTCTTCCATTGGCATCGTTTTCCTTCTGTGTAAAGAACAAAAGCGTGAAATACTTCAAAATTTTGTTGTGCCTCATATATCAAATAATTCAGACCTTCTTTTGCATGGAAGAGTTATGAATGCCATCTAAGGAATTTTTAAAGGAATATTTATTTTCATCGGTTTTTAGATAAAATTTTTATAGAGAAATAAATTCCATAAATATATGTTTATACAAATATACAACTAGTGTAAACAGATTACGTATTCTAAGTAAATAAAGTTTTATAGGATAAATCCTTAAGTCTTCATCTCTCCGAAATTCGATTTTATATCCAGTTCCAACGGGGTTTTATTTTCTCGTTTATCTTCCTATATTTTAAAACGTAAAAAAAAGTCATCCAAAAACAATCTGGCTCTAAAAAACTTGAACATCTATTTTGGCCTATATTGGATATAAATAACCGAGTATTTTATAAAATATTCTTTGTTCAGGTTTATCCTAAATAAATAAGTTAGATTTACATTTTTCTACCTATTGGTGTAAATATGCCTATAATCGTAACTTGAAAATTTTTTCTAACTCACAATTTTATAAGATAGTTTTATTAGTTTTAAATATATAACATGTTGCTATGAAGTAGTAGAAGAAAAAGCAAAACATACTACAACCTCATTTTGACAAAACAATCAATAGGTAAGATTCAAATAGGAAGCGATATGCTATATTTTAAGAAATTATTCATTATACATTGTTACTTAATCTAAAGAAACTTCAAACTCTTTATAATAGAAACATTATTTGTAAAAATTTTCATTTTAAGATTTAAAATATTTCCATCAAATTTCTTTGAAAATATATATTTGTTAATAATTTACCATCACAAATTCAATTTTTTATATTAAAAAATTGATATCATTTTTAATTTTTATTACAACCAAAAAAAGGAAAACTTTCATTTAAAAAGAATTATTATTTTAAAAAACTTGAAGAAATTTATATACTCAAAAGATCTTGTAATCTGTGTTGAAAAGTTTGCCGAAAAATTTAAGAGCATCATTTTTATCCTTCTACGTAAAAGGTTGTTTTCGTGTTTTTATTTCTGGTTTTTTGCCATCTCAAAATCTATCAATGCTCATTCGTCTTTCAAATAGGGAAAGCTTTTGGAAAACTTGTCATTGAACTTCGATTCTTTTTTATTTATTTACTATTTGCTATAATGGTTAAGTGCACAGTTCCATGCTCGAGACTCTGAGCTCTCTTGTCCAAATATGTCATTTTTTTAAATTTTTTTAAATTTTTTAAAATTTTCTTTATCTTTTTCACAGTTTTGAATAAAAAATTCAAAGCACGAAATCACTTCGTAAAGTGGAATTTGGGAAAAATTCTTTTCGCTCAAGTTGCCTCCTTGATGGAGTAATCAAAATGATACATCGACAAAACATCATCTCTTATGAGGTTTTCGTCTTCCATTGGCATCGTTTTCCATCTGTGTAAAGAACAACGGCGTGAAATACTTCAAAATTTTGTTGTGCCTCATATATGGAATAATTTAGACCATCTTTTGCATGGCAGAGTTATGAATGCTGAGGAATTTTTAAAGGAATATTTTATTTTCATCGGTTTTTAGATAAAATTTTTATAGAGAAATAAATTCCATAAATATATATTCATACAAATATACAACTAGTGTAAACAGATTACGTATTCTAAGTAAATAAAGTTTTATAGGATAAATGCCTAAGTCTTCATCTCTCCGAAATTCGATTTTATATCCAGTTCCAACGGGGTTTTATTTTCTCGTTTATCTTTCTATATTTTAAAACGTAAAAAAAAGTCATTCAAAAACAATCTGGCTCTAAAAAACTTGAACATCTATTTTGGGCTATATTAGATATGAATAACAGAGTATTTTATAAAATATTCGCTGTTCAGATTGATCTTAAATAAATAAGTTGTGTAAATATTTACACTTTTCTACCTGTTGGCGTAAATATGCTTATAATCGTTATTTCATACTTTTTTCTAACTCAACCCTTTCTCAAAATGGTTTTTCTATTTTCCAAATATAGAACTTATTATTTAAGAACCATTAGAAGAAAAAGCAAAACATGTTACAAATTCATTTTGATTAAACAATCAATTGATAAGAATCAACTAGAAATGTTATATTTTAGGAAAACAGTGAAATTATACATTGTTTAAAGCAATATCGATACTATATACAGATGATTAAATGGTTAAAATTTGGATTATCAAATTATCAATATGTTAATCCTGATTTCATCCGAAGTCTGGAAGTATGTTTGAATAAAGAATACTGTCGAACAAGAAAACTATTAAGCATTATTCACATAATAATTTATTAAAAAAATAATTATTTCTGGGTGTTACTTTTTTTATAACATTTCTATGCTGAATATAATGTTCTTATCGGCAAAAAAGGTCATTTTATTAGCAAGATGTAAATCGTATAATACAAGAAGTCTTAAAAATTCTTTCCTATGTCTTGTTAAATAAGGAACAAAAAAACCCCTCTTATTTATAGATGGGCAACATTTATGTAAATTTACTACGTTTAACATTTCAGAATAAAGAAATTGATAGCATTTTTCTGCTTTTAATATTTATATGAAATTGAAAAGAAATATTATATATCATTTACATCAGCATGACTTAATATTATATAAATTTATATGGTTATATCAAATGACTTAATATTATATAAATTTATATGGTTATATCAAATGACTTAATATTATATAACTTAATCATATGATTATATCAGCAGGACTGAATATTTTGAAAAGGCTTCCACTAGGGCAGATTATCTGACAAATACAAATCGAATACAGGGCGATTATAAAAAATCTACCTGTATGAGTCCCTAGCTGTCATACCATTCACAGAAAGGGAATGAAACCTCAAAACATCTTAAACCAAAACTTCATTTAGTTTCTATGAATGACATGATAGCTAGAGACTGATATATAGAGATTGCTTTTTTTATAATCCCCTATATATCAATGGAGAATTTGTAAACTGCATAAAGACATTTACAATAAGTAATTTCATGCTTATAATTTATCTTATGTAAAAGGCTATTAGATTAGATTATCTGACAAATGCAAATCGAATACAGGGTGATTATAAATAAACTATGTCGATGAATACCTAGCTGTCATACCATTCACAAAAACTGAAGGAAATCTCAAAATATTTTAAACCAAAATTTCATTCAGTTTCTGTGAATGGCATGATAGCTAATATTGGGATTTTTTTTTTTAATAATCCTCTATATATCAATGGAGAATTTTAAAACTACATAAAGACATCTATAACAACTAATTTCATGCCTATTATTTGTCTATCTGTTTTTGACCGAAATTTATCTAATAATAATTATATTGAGAAGATATTTAATACTTATTCATATTTATTCCTTCTGTGTTCTTTCATTAAAACATAAAACTTATTTTTAAAAATTACTAGGATGTTCCACCCTTTTAATCATTTGCCTGTCAACCCCAGAGTATCAATTAATCAAATGATTTCTTTTAATCAGGGAATAAAGCTTATTCTGAATCTGGATGAATGCTGACAGTGATTGGTGAACCATTTAAGAAACTTTTTCACTCATAAACAAGTTTCTAATGGTAAAAGGATAAAGTTTTTTTTTTTTTTTTTTTTTTTAATTTTATTCGACTGCGATTGGAAGATTTAATTGAAGTTTCCAATATCGAGCAGCCAGTTAATTTACTATTTTTCTTTGTGCCAGCTTCGCATTAATTTAAACTGTTGAAACACAGGCCATAACTTTCATTATAAATTCAAACATCGGTCATGAAGATTCCACCGTGATTTAATGAGATGAAAGTTTGGTTTATTGCTCTTCAGTCATTTTTTGCACACTTTAGGCTAATTAGACCGGCGCCTACAGTTTAACGTGGATTCCGAACCTTTAACAAACATCCATGTCAAGATCAGGATTCGAATCTAAAGATTGTCGTACCAAAGGCCAGAGCGCTAGTCAATCGGCCATCAGGCTGCTGATAAGATGAAGGGGATTGGTGTAACATTTAAATTGATTTATGAGCGTGTGCGGTTAAAATAAGAAAAGTCTCGCAGGCAGATATTTTTTTTATAAGAGAAAGATTTATTTTATTCAATATTGTTTTAATCGTAGAATGAAAATTATTTGTTTTTAATTTTAAAATAAAAGCTTGAAGTTAAAAATTTTAACAAATACACCACTTCACTTGCATTGATTTGAAAGTACTTTTACATTTCAAGTTATAAATAACCTCAATGTGTTATCATAAATCTACAATTTATTGGAGTAAAAACATATCATCATTCAGAATATTTTCATTTTTGAAGATGATCATGAATTTAGGAGAAAATTCATAAAATGATACAGATACTGTCAAATAGAGATAATATGAAATTCGTTCGAAAAGTTCAGAAACAAAGCATCAAAATATTGAAAACTGAGCATCAGCATTGAGAAGAAAAGTGTTATTTTATTGGATGGGATATGGTAAAAGATATTCAATAAAATTCCTCGATTTAAGCAGTAAGATCTAGAATTTAAAATATTATATATGTAGCAATAGCTATATGGATTACTTTAAAATATTCTACTCACTTTATGTTTCATAATATTTTGAATATTATTATCAGATACACATATCAGTAGACTGAAAACATCAGGCTTTATTTCAACATTCAAGAGGAAAAAGTCTTTTATATACTGTAAAATTGAAAGCTTTCAAAACGATATTTATTTTTAGTTGGGAGCAAAACGCATATTAAATCCTAGAAGATCTAACAGAGAGAGTATTGAAACATTTTTCTTGATGGATACAAAAAAGATTAAATTTGTTTTTGTTTTTTTGTAATGCGTCTTTTTAGATTTATGATTATTTATTTATTATAAGCATTTATTAAATATTTATGACATTTATAGAAATATCAGAAATCTGATACTATAAGAGAAAGTGCAACTCATATACGTGCTGAAATTTCTTACTAGCAACAAAGTTGCAAACCGATTCCTATCACAATAAACAAACATGAAATTTAGACTGAGATACAAGTTAAATTCAAGATATTTTATTATATAGAGACTTTTTTTGAAGGTTGGACTATCTATATGCTAACCAGGAGAGATGCATTAGCTGATCACTTATTGAAGTAATCGAATAGAAAGAATCATCAAATGTTTTAAAACCTTAAAATTAATCAGAATTCAATGAAGAATTGGATACATAGTATTTTAGGAATGCTACAAGTTAACTACCACAAATTCTAAAAGAGAAAAATGTAGGTACTTTCAGCATTTACGATTCTTATATTAAAACAATTCAATGCATTCTTATTTAAAATCTAAAACATTTCAATATTACGTTTATTATAAAAATGAAATATGCAGACAAGAAAAATTGAGCAATTTTTGTTACCACATTTATTGTTCTTATCATGGTTTAAAGTGCAAAGTTTGGAATTGCCCAACTTGGTTGTTGAGAATACTTACTAATAATTGGCACATAAATATTTTAATTACTTCTGCATGATCAGACATCATCTTGATCACATTATCTTGTTTAAAATTGATCTGAATGCATCTGTATCAGATTAACAATGTTTCGCCTCATGTTTTATTTTATTTCATTATTGTATTTTCAGTCTTATTACTATGCATTTATATTATGGGGATCATTGAAAAATAAGCTAAATAATATTATAATTTATTAGAACATATGCCTTATTCTAAATGCTTCAAAAAGAAATTAGTAATAAACTATTTTGATTCACTATGGATCATTTCAGTGAAATTAACCTTATGAACGACATAAATTTAAAACGATACTTTTATTTTTTTGTGAGAGATTATATTCCCAGCATATGTTTTAATTGAAGATTAATTGAAAAAGTGAAATTAACTAAAATTATTAAACTTCTTTTATGTTTAATTCACTTAAATATCGTTTATTCTTAATTCACTTTTTCATATAATTTTTTTGGTAATATTGTTCGTCTGGCTTAAATAAGGTTTAAAAGTCTTATTTAATGTACATTAAAATCTTATTTAAAGCATTAAAATCTCATTTAACAATTTTTTTATGTTACGTAGTTATTTTTGGATTTATCGTAATGGAACAAAAAAAGTGGCTTGATATAATATATATAAATCGTTAGTTTTAACTAATTTCAATTCGTGATTACAATTTCCCAGATAATTATTCGAATACAAATGATACCAACCTTTGATTACATAAGCAACCGCACTGTACTGAACCTCAGCAAAAGTCTTGTCACATACCTCTTCCCATTACCAAGTATTGGTTTGGGACCAGATCGTGTAAATCAGCAGCATGTTTATCAGAAAGAATGTCAATTTTATAATGAAATGAACTGCGAGTTGTTAAAGTGCACGATTTTCCAATCTCATTAACGCAGGCCAACGCAATTTTCCTGCCGATAACGTAAACGTGGTCTGCCGCCAAATGGACGACAACTCCACAGAGGTGCTGATATGTATTACCAATGGGGTTTTGAGCTTTGTGTGTCCGTGTTTCAGGGTTCAATATCCTCCCAAAACATCAATTAGCGTAGCGCTTGTGCTCAACGAAATCCTATATATCATTTAATGAAATTTTAACGTCAGAGATAGCTATGTTAAACGTGGTATGTTAATCCCAGGACAAGTGATGTGGATTACATATCACGTAACCAGTGCATTCAACATGAGGTTAGTACTGGATTAAGTACTGAGTAGTCTTGGATATGCGATGGAAAGTGCGACTAGTTGCAAAGAGTAACTAGAGCCCCACAGGATGATTAATGAAGGGGAAGGATTTGGGGTCTAGTCTAGTCTATTCGTTATCTTCTATCGATGGATTTGCGTTCTTAATGATGATCCCAGCGTATGAGCAGTGATATATGGTTTAGAATTATTGAAGAAAACCGTAAACACGAAGTAAATTATTCTTGGAAAAATATTTGTTATTTATTGACATATAAGTAGCACAAAAAAGAATATGCATATGTATGAAGGTAAATTGTAAAATAAATTTTATGATCACGTTGATTACCAGCAATACTGTTGTGGATTAAGAATATTTTATAATGAAAATTTAGTATTTAAAATTTAGTATTTAAAACTTAGCATTTAAAATTTAGTATTTAAAATTTAGTATTTAAAATTTAGTATTTAAAATTTAATATTTAAAATTTAATATTTAAAATTTAGTATGAAAATTTAGTATTTAAAATTTAATATGAAAATTTAGTATTTGAAATTTAATATTTAAAATTTAGTATTTAAAATTTAGTATGAAAATTTAGTATGAAAATTTAGTATTTAAAATTTAGTATTTAAAATTTAGTATGAAAATTTAGTATTTAATAATATTAAAATATTTCTTTTATATATATTTTAAAAATTTTTGCTTTAAATAACGTGACGACATATTCCGTTTTGGTTAGTTCACGTTTTTAATTTTATATGACACAAAGTATTTAAAGTATGAAAATATTCATTTTATTTTGGTTTAGTTTTTTAATGCTTGATTAATTTTATAAACTCTCTTCACTTTAACTCAGGTTTGAATTCTGGCGGTGGTATGGATGTTTGTTAGTGGTTCGGAATCCACGTTAAACTGTAGGTCCCCGTCTAATTAGCCTAAAGTGTGCACAAAATGACAGTAGAGCAACAAACCAAATCTTCACTTTAAAACTATCCAAACATAAGGTTTTCCTTTTCTTTCTAGATGTAGGAGAATCAGATTTAGTTTGCTTGGATGACATAACTTTTTAAGGGCTTAGAAAATGTTATAAGAAAACAATCATAACTTTCGTCGACCGTAGAATCGTAATCCTGCCAGTAGATTTCATGCGAAAAGCATCCAATGTTCCTTACAGTAAAAGAAATGCCGAAAATTACGGGTAGCAGTGTTTCCGAACGAGGAAATCATGAACTGTGTAAATCCAAGTTAGGTAGAACCATTAAGTAAAAACTGCAAAATTAGAATTTTCAATAAATACTTTTAATTCTGAAATTTTTAAAATGACTGTTGCCAGAGATAATTTTCGTTTCACTGTTTCAAACAGTACCTTTTCTTTAATTATTACAATAACTTGACTCTGATAATCTTAAAATAAATATTTTTTCATGGGATATTGCAATAGCTATTAATATTTGCACTAAGCGTATCCCTTTTTAACTCAATCACAATAATTTTAAAAGAATGTATTCTGTAATTAAAGGGCAGTATAATAATTTTCGTTTCACTGTTTAAAATAGTACCTTTTCTTTAATTATTACAATAACTTGACTCTGATAATCTTAAAATAAATACTTTTTCATGGGATATTGCAATAGCTATTAATATTTGCACTAAGCGTATCCTTTTTAACTCAATCACAATAATTTTAAAAAAAAAGAATGTATTCTGTAATTAAAGGGCAGTATAATAATTTTCGTTTCACTGTTTAAAATAGTACATTTTCTTTAATTATTACAATAACTTGATTCTGATAATCTTAAAATAAATACTTTTTCATGGGATATTGCAATAGCTATTAATATTTGCACTAAGCGTATCCCTTTTTAACTCAATCACAATAGTTTTAAAAGAATGTATTCTGTAATTAAAGGGCAGTATAATGCTTAATAATTTACACTTACTTATAACTTTGAGTTTTTTTTATTTACATTTAACATTATTTTACAGAAATTAAAATTTTTAAAGTAAACTCAACAACTTGATTCTTGCTTTGATATGAAATTTGTTCATAAACTTTAAACATTATTAATTCGATAACTTTATGCACTATTTAATTACATTAATATACCAATGATTATATATTAAATTTAGGTTAAATTTATATTGAATAAGAATTAAAGAAGCCATATTTACGAAATCAAAATTTTCTCAGGAATAGTTTATTTAATAAATCAATAAAACTTAAAGTATTTAACATTATCAAAGAAACGTGATCAAAAATTATTTTTGAAGCCAATAAGCCGTTCTTCTATAGGCCACGACGTTAAACTGTAGATCCCGGCCTAATTAGCCTAATGTGTGCACAAAATGACCGTAGATCTATACCCAAATCCAAACCCTATTGATCATGAACTGTTTGTGGTATATACTGTATGAAACATATGTTTTCATTAGATAACATTTGAACTACATTCATTGTAGTACAATGAGTTTGTACTACAATGTTCGCTCTACAAATGCAAATAAGTATATACAATAATTCATATTCAATCTAATTTCTATGAATCTTCTAGCAGTTAAAGACGTTTTAAAGGTTGACAACAGCTAAAAATTCAAAATTAAAACAAAGTTTTTTCTATAAAATTAACAGAACTCTATAATAAAATAAAAATTATTTAAAGACGTAATAAAAATTCACATATTAAATAATATATTAATAAAAATATTTATGATTAATAAAATATATATGACATTATTAAAATAAATATTCACTAACTAGATAAATAAGAATGTATATTTGAAACTATTAGTTATGTATATGTTTTATAATATGCTATAAAAGCGAACTAAATTTTTTGTTCTATTGAATCCTTTAATAAAGTGACTTTACTCGTATAAAATCATATTAGTCACCATTGTAGTTTTAAAGGTACTTACATCTATTTTATAGGAAACATGATATCACATTTTGTGTGAGGAAAAAAAAGCATCTAATGCCTTAAGATATAAAATTCCTATATGTATTAAATAAAAACATGTATCTTTCTGCTCTCTAAAATCACAGTCTACTATTGAATGGAATATATACAAAATGAAGTACCAACTTACATTCAGAAAAAGTTCTTATTTGATTTATATTTCCTTTACAAAGAGTAAGGTCTAAGTATGTAAGTAAGTAAGGTTTCATTTGTAAGAGTAAGTCCTTTACAAAGACTAAGGTGAGTTCCATTAACCTTTTTATTCTCAAATAATAAGTCAAAAATATTTAAAGATCTCTCTACTAGTTAGTTTCTGCAGTTTAAGCAAAGCAGGAAACTTTTATTTTAGTATTAATTCTTACCATTTTCCAATTTTTGAAAACACATAATGATATGCATAATTTCGAAAACAGTGCCTTTCTTGAAAACAAGTAGTGAAAATATTTAAAATATACACATATTAAATTTCAAAAGATAAAACTTTATGTACAAATTCGTATAGCAGTTTATGATTCTTGATATTTTTCAGAGAAACAAAGATTGATAACACCAGATTCGTTTCCTAATTACCACCTTTTCTGTAAAAACTTTGAAAAAGAAAACTTTAAATTAGCTGTCCAGATTTTATGTATATCTGCAATTCATTCTTTAAATCAAAAATTGAACTTGTTAATTAGATTTTCTCTAAGTTAATTAGCCTGACGGATATTTCAAAAATTACTTAAACTTTCAAAATATATGTCAACTTAATTTTCATCTTAGTAAATAAATTTCATTCTATTAGATTTAGTGATTCCAGAACTTTGAAAAATTTGTGAAAAGTAGCTTAATTGAACTTGATTTGTAAAAAGTCTAGACTTATTAATTGGAGTTTCATATTCAACAGCAACTTAATGATATTTCAGAATCTATATAATACTTGTTAGAATTAGAAATGTATATTGTGAGCAATTTATCAGTTAGTTAAAAAAATAAAATAAATAAATGTTTAATTGTATTGTGTCACATTAATAGTTATCAACCTGTTACAAATTAATCAAATTAACAAGAACTTGTTTTCTATTATTATTTATATGCATATTTTATATTAGTCAAAAAGTTTTACTTGCTTGTAAAATATTCTTCATTAAAATTTGATGTAAAATTCATTTTATCTCTAAACAATAAGCTATCAGTTTTTAAAAGGTGAAACTCTAATTATCTATACAAAATGTTGTAAACATTTATTCTTCTCTACGCGTATTGAATTCAAAGAAATTTATCACAGAAATAATCCAAATTTAAATTGATAGCAATGTTATATCTTCTCATTATTTTCACGTATAACAAATGCCTTTTCTTAAATAATAATGTTTTCCAGGAACAAATGAGAAGTTTTAATATTTGATGTATATATTTTACATAAGAAAACAATATTTTCAGATTAAGAAACACTACAAATTACAACTTACGTCGTGTTAGTTACAAATAATAATTGCTTGAGAATAATTCTTTATTAATTAGCATTAGAAGAAAAGCATTATGAAACTCTTTGTATTTTTATTCCCCCTAGTATTATTATTGGAAATTAAGAGCTATGGAAATTGCATCTTTGCTAAAACATGTCTTGTTTTAGGAGAATTTGATTTAACATATTTAACTATTTAATTTCAAATTACTACGTATTATAGATTAAGCTATTTTGGAATTAGTGGTAATAATTAATGGCAATAGTATAACAACAATAATAAATAACAACAATATAAATAATTTTCTAAAATTTCACTAGCCTCCATTTAATTGTATTAAAAAATGGTAACAATTTTTTAAAATTCTGAAGAAAAATTACAATGTACTGTAACATACTACAGAGATTTCTATTGTAATATCTATAATAAATAAATATATAAATTACAATAAATTACAAGTTGTTTGCCTTACATTTTTTTTAATTTTTTTACACTTTTATTTTCCTTTTTAGGACAATTTATTCATGTATGTTTGTTGAAATATATGATACATATAACGTGTCGAGTATTATTAAAAATTTATATTCTTCTAATTTAAAATAAGTTTTTCTCAAAAGATTCTTGTTCTGTTATTTCATTAGTTTGCAAAAGAAAAAAATTCATAATTTTTGAAGTCTGTAAATTAATTAAAATCGCTGCAGATTCATAATAAACTGAAATTTATATAAGAATGATAAAGTAAAAATTTTATCTTATTTTTGAATTCCATTGATAAAAGAAACTATAGAGTTGAATTTATCAAAATATTCTAAAGGAAGTTTTACCTTACCTATTTTTGCAAGCTTTTATTCTTAAACGTACTTTGGATAATTTAGTTCTTATGAAAAAGGTGTAGTGCAATCTTTATTTGCAATCTTTTAGCAAATTTAGCCTTATGTCGTTCTACACGCTATCGCTGCAAAAAAAAAAATAAAGCACATCATTTAGTGGGATGATGTCCTTTAAAAATTTACTTTCAAAATCTGAATGATTTCATTTAATATTAATGGCTTTCTCCATTGTTACAAATTTATTTTAGTTTAATCTGAAAGATTACAGTGCAATTAGTTTTAAAGGGGTTCTTTGTAATCAGAGGGCATTACCAACAACAATTAAATTCCACAAGAAAATAAACCTGATATGTCACGCAGAGATAGGGTCTAGATATAAGAACGTAGGAAGTCTGATTAGTGGTACAAAACAAGATCAGTGGTAAAATAAACCTCGCCTTTGAACGCTCAGTATCTTTAGAGACCTCTTTCCTATCCTGAAGTAGGATAACATATCCTCATCAGGGAGAGGGAAAAATTAGTCCTTAATTGGTCTCTCTTGAAGCACTAGAGTCCAGCCTATACATTCTTTATGATTCGATGTAGTAGGAAATCTTATCTAAGGAGGGTAAATTGACTTCTGAACACGACCCACACAAATATTTTCTTTTTTTTTGCTGTAGTATGTGTTAGCTGAAACGTAGGGTAGGGCCATTCACCTTTTGATATTTCATTGATTAATCCCAAGAATTAACCAACGGAGCGTACTCTAACCTTATTTAGAAACTTCTGTGTTTTCAAATCAAGTAATTGGATAAATCAGTTCACGTGTCCTTTCTAAAGAATGATTTTTATTGTTCGTCTTGTGAGTTACACTAATGGAGGAAAAGGCACAAGGTGTTTCAGTAGATTATACTTAGAGAACTGTTAATTTCTTTCCATGTATTCTATAAGTATTAACGTACGTGTATAATGTTTGTGTTAAATGTTTAGATTAGAATAAAAGTACTTAATCAAAATCACTTGATGATTAAACTTAGTGAAAATATTTAAATGATATCAATAAAAATGTTTGAAAAAAATCATAATATGCATTAATTATTGCATATAAAGTCATAGATAAAATCCGAAATCCAATTAATGAATTGTAAACTTTGATGTTTAAGAAATAGTCATGGTAATTTTTTATTTACATTTTTTCCAGAATTATTTAAGTTATTATTATGTTTCTAATTATATAATCTAATTTTTGTTTGAATAAATGATAAATACCCCCTGAAATACTGAATTGAAATGTGTCAGAATTTTATTTTATATTCTTAAATTTGAAAGAATCCTTGTCATACACCGTTTCCTCCATTAGGTCTACATTTTGCTCCAACTTGTTTCTATACACATAATATATGTTAATAATATATTCTATTATTGCATTTCACCATTGCATATTTGATTTTTAATTTGAATAAAAGGTAAGTATTCTCAAAAATATTGAAGGTAAATGCTTCAGAATTTTATTTTATATTCTTAAATTTGAAAAACAAAATCCTTGTGAATACGCTTACTTACCTTGGGTCAACATTTTTTCCAACTTGTTTCAATAAACATAATATATGCTAATAATATGTTTTATTATTACTCTTCATCATTACATAGTTCATTTTTTATTTGAATAATTGGTAAATATCCTTGCAAATACTGAACGAAAATGCTTCAGAATTTTATTTTACATTCGTAAATTTAAAAGAAAATCCTTGCCAATACAGTATTTCCTCAATTAAGTCTACATTTTTTTTCAACTTGTTTCTATAAACATAATATCTGTTAATATGTTTTATTATTACGTTTTATTATTACATATTTTTTTTTTTATTTGAATAAATGGTAAATATCATCTAAAATACTGAAGGTAAATGCTTCAGAATTTTATTTTATATTCTTAAATTTGAAAGAAAATCCTTGTCAATACACCATTTTCTCCCTTAATTCTACATGTTTTCCCAACTTGTTTCTAAAAACATAATATATGCTAATAATATATTTTATTATTACACTTCATTATTACATATTTCCTTTTTATTTGAATAAATGGTAAATATCCTTGAAAATACTGCACGAAAATGCTACAGAATTTTATTTTACATTCTTAAATTCAAAAGAAAATCCTTGTCCATTTTCACCCTTAGGTCTACATTTTTTTCAATTTGATTCTATAAACATAAAAACCATTGCAGAACTTCAAAAAAACTTCAAACAAAATTTCTATTTAAAACTGCATATAGCTTTAACAGATTGTCGAAATAAAAAAAGAGGTGTACTATAATTTCCAATAATACCCTGGTACAAAGCGTTCTTCTTTGATATGAAAAAAAAACATATATTTCTATCGCGAGCCCACATAAACGAACCAACGTTTAAGTTAAAACGAATTTCCAGATTCCCTCTTGACATATTTAAGGAGCCATTTATTCTGCTATCGATGAAAAATGTTTACAGCAAGAATGCAAATTCACAAAACCACCTTCAGCGAAAATGCCCGGAAGCTCTGTTTCTTTGCAGATAAATGCGTTATCTTGCTGGAAATCACAGTCAATAAGTTTGATCGATGGCGCCGCACACTCATTTTCTCCAGCATACAGTATGTTGAAAAATGTATGCTGTATCGGGCTTTTGTTTACATAAAAAGGGTCCTTATCATAGTATTACAAAAACAACACTTGTTGATAGCAGTTTAACTGCATGCAGGAGTAGGATGGTTTTTTAAAATTCTAAGACATGTTTATTATTTTTAATTTTGGTCTTTTATCTGGTATGAACTTAAACGTTAACTCAAAATTCTTCTGCGTATAATAGTATTTTTTAATTATAATTATTTGGCAATATGTAATTCTTTTGCAATGTATCATAATTATTTTGCAATGAATTATAATTATTTTGCAAGGAATTATAATTATTTTCCAATGAATTATACTTCTTTTGAATGTAATGGCGTTCTTCATGAAGAGTTAGATCAGTTTTCGACTTGGTGATGCTTAATAGTGTTAGCCCTATTAAGATTAAGATTTTAAGACAAATATATACGTTAAGTATAAGATTTTATCTTTATTTTAAAGCACTTTGCATAAAAATCATCCAATTTCAGTAAGGGATGCAATTTTTTTTTAAATCCTCAGCTTTAAAAACAAAGAAAATTTAACTTTCACTGTTATGGTTTGCTGTTAAATACCAACTTTTATCTTTCTTTAAAATATAGCATTATTAACTCTACCAATAATTCAGAGTCCGTATTAATTTAATAATAGATTATTCAACAAAACAGTTAATAATAAAAAATAGTAAAAAGTATATTATATAATTAATAATAATATTTTCCCATGTTTTCATTAGATTATTTCTTCATCCATAATGTAATTAATCATCCTTAATGTAATTAAGTAGAAATTTACAAAGGAAGTTTGCAATCTTCAATAACTTCTTTATTAGGTTCTGTCAAAGAATATAAAATAAAAAAAATCTATGAAGATTTCATACTTTCATAACTATTAATGTTCAGATTGAAGTATAAAGGCTTTATTATTCATTGTTTAGATAATTAGTTAAAATCCCATTTCTCCATAATCATATTACAATACTTTCTTAGACATTTTCTCTAGTAAATCATACATTATTTGACTTTATAAAGAGGACTAAAACATGACATATCATTTGAAATATTCTTCACAACAAATTTAAGAGAAGAATGTAATCTCATTCATTAAGAAATCTCATAAAGCAGTATTTTTGGGACTACTTCGCTAGAGCTTAAACAACTGGAATTTTTTTAATCGTAACTTATATTGAACAGTTTTTGAAAATTTGGACTATTTTTTTTTTTATTATAATGGATTAAACTCATAATTATAAACTTCTCATTATGAGTTAAATCTATTTTAATAAAAAAAAGTGTCAAAATTTGCAAAAACTGTTCAATATAAGTTACGATTTAAAGAATTATTATTATTTAAATTATATATTATTTATATAGATTTAATAATTTTTTTTAAAAGTATATACACAATTGTGTATATACTTACAGCAAAAAACATAAGTAATTCATTATTTTGGGACCTGATGGCCGACTGACTAGCACTCTGGCGTTTTGTGCCACAGGCTTCGGGTTTGAGTCTCGGCGCTGCCATGGATGTTTTAGTGGTTTGGAATCCACTTTAAACCGCAGATCCCGATCTAATATCGCTTTCGAGCGCTGGGCGAAGTGCTGACAATCTTACCCTGTAAAAAGAAAACGTCTCCTGTCTCAAAATCTGCCAATAGGCAGACAGCCTTTGCCCACAATGAGACTGTTGCGCCAAAGAAGTCATTATTATGAGTTAATTTTAGCAAAATACGTCATATATTTTACAAAAAAATACATATTGCAAATTAAATAGTTAAAAATATTTAATTTAAATCATTAATATTTAGTTAAAATCATAAATTTAAATCCAAATATATTTCTGATAATTAAAATTTTCCATTATTTGATAATTTAGTTCTGAATGTAACATTCATTATTATTTAAGAATTACTTTCTGCCATAATTTACTAAAAATAAATGGATATGTTAGTGAAAGACTTCTTCAATTTCTATTTAGTTTCAAAAATAGCAGCGAGTCCATAGAAAACAATCAATAGTTATATATAGCATGTGCAAGTTTATTTTTTGAAGCTTCTATTTTATTAATAATGCCTCTATAACATCTATATATCCTATGTCATTTTAAACGAAATGTAGTTGACTTGAATTTTTGAAATTGTCTAACCTTCTCTTTACCCTCAACTATAAATTTATTTCATACAAACCATTTTGTAAAAATTTTTCTCAAGCAAATATTCTTCTCTTTTAAGTGAATGCTACATACGTTTTCAGATATATTTCCATTATTTCTATATGTCTCTCAAGAGATGCATTTTTTGGAACTTTAAGTTTTATATAAAACTATAAATGTATAAAAATATATTACATTATTTTATTAACTTCAAATAAATTTTTGACAATATCTTGTATCTATCTTTGAAAATATTGATAGGAAGTTTCTTATATAAGGTTAGACAGAAGAAACAATTAATTTCAAAAATTAATACGAATATAACAACAAAAAAATAACAAAACATTGCCTTAATTTTTATAAAAATCAAATTTCGGTACATATATATATTTTTTTTTTTACTTTAAAACAAAAATCAAATAAATTTATACTCAATTATTTCTTAAAAGATTCACAATTTTTTTTTTCTGACGCTGAAATATGTATGTATATATTTTGAATTTTAAACTTAATTTAAACTTCCTTCGAATTTTAAACTTTAAAACTTGCAATAGCGATGGCTACTCTGACGAATAAATGTATATTAGTAATATTAATATACACTATTATACATTGTTAATATACATTATTAGTTATATAATAACGTATATTATATGACATTTCAGTCATCTTTAGTTGACCTAAATAAACTAACTTTCAAAAAGTATAAGGGAATGCTTTTAGAAATGATACCACAATATATATTACAGTTAAAAAGAATATTCTATAGTTTTAGTATAAAAATTTCAAATGAAAAACCGTTATATGGAAACATATAAGTTTTTCATTTAAAATTTTTATCATTAGTTTATACGATTTACCTTAGCTGTAGATATTTTCTCCACTTACATAAACAGATTTTTATGTTTAATATTTTATGGGACTTTATCTCAATTTAATTCTGAAAACAACTGAAGATGTAAATCTTGACAATACAATTTTTACTTCATTTGGTGACATTATGCTTTTTTTATAAATTTGTTAAGTATTCAGTAAGAATACATCAGTAATAACCATATTAAAAACATCATTACTAATGAATGATGATGATTAAAAACATTATTACGAGTATAGAATGCTTTTCCAAAGACAGTTTTAACGATGCATGCATCTAATGCGAACAATACTATTTATACACTTTTAAATTTGTATTGTCTTGTAGAGAGTGGTATATTAAACATTATCACTTAGTAGGGCAATTTTTATTATTTGGTGAAATACATTCATTATAATTAACTTTGAAAAGTAATTATATTCTGAATTGTTTTTATCTAAAAAATTTTCAACGTTTGCACGGAGGTATTTAAATTTTAGTATAGGGAACTGATGGCCCTCCATGCCACAGGTTTCGGTTTCGAGTCACGGCGGTGCCATGAATGTTGTGGTTCGGAATTCACTTTAAGCCGTGGTCCCGATCTAATATGACTGTTGAGCGTTGGGCATACGGCTGACAACCCTACCCCATAAAAAGTCAGCGACACGGATCTAAGTCAGACCTACCTATGGGTGATCTATCACAACAGAAGTTGTCCCCCTTTCCCTCCTTTCATGAGACCACATTGGTTCTTGAACTTGGTCTAGATGTTGCTGTCTACCAAGTGGGATAAGAAACAGCAACAACAAATTTCACTATAGACTTTTCCCGTCATCTTTAGTTGGCCTGAATAGCCTGTAACTTTCGAAAGGTATAAGGAAATGCTTTTAGAAATGATATCACAATATGCATTCCAGTTAAAAAGAATCTGCTATTATTTTAAAATCTTCTGATCAAATCAGTTAAATTTGAATAAATGATATCATTTTCAATAAATTATTTTTGTCGCGATAAAATTATATATCAATTTCAAAATTTTCAAAATAAAACGCTTCCAACTTAAATCGCTTCTTTTAGATTTGTACAAGTTTCAGATGCTATTTTGCATAATAAAACCTTATCATTTCATCCGCATAAATTATTCGTAAGATATATTTCTTCATTTTCAAACATTCAACTCTATCGATACTTATTTTTTAATAAACAGTCGCATATTGAGATTTTAAATTTCTTATCTCAAATCATTTTATTATTATTAGAAAAGTGAAAAACCGAACTTTATTTTTTGATATTGCATTCTGCATATTTTATCTTGAAATATTTCATATAAGTTTTCCATTTTATTCATTGGTGTATCGTGTTCTGCGAAAATAATGGGCATTAAATTTATTCATTTCTGAATGGAAATATGCCATTTGTTTTTCCAATAATAAATTCAAATATTTCATCTGTGAATAAATTGTTAGTTAATAGTTTACGTTTAATATTATTAAGGCTTTAAGATTTTTAAGTTACTCTTTCAAGTGGAATAAACTAGTTGAATTTACAAAAATTAAATAAACATTTTTGTAAATCCTTTTATATTTGAAATATATGTTATTTTATTATATATTTCTGTCGGAATATATATAAATATATTGTGTGTTTTTATGTTACTGTCAATTTCTTTATATTGTCTGTTATCCCTAGTCTTTGTTGAAACATTTATTTTTCTTCAGTATTTTGTAACGTTACTTTCTCATTTTCATTTTAAGAATTTTTTTCCAATAAATATTTCATTTCAAGCATTTATTGATGAAATTTCGGTAATTTATTGAAAATTTTGTCAGGACAGGATATTACGACATTATATAAGCACTGCCTGGTATTTAATGATTATCTTGAGGATAACTGATTTACATTTATAATACAAACCCAAGAATACACTTATTGAAATCTAAACAACAACGGAGCATTAGCAAAAGTTATCATCAGTATATTAATTAGAGTGTTTTCAGTATACTAAATAGTGTAATATCAGTATACTAATTAGAGTGGTCACAGTATACTAAGTATAATATCAGTATACTAATTAGAGGAGTATCAGTATACAAAGTAGTATAATTTCAGTATACTAAGTAGAGTAGATCAATATTATGATCCTCAAGCTCGATTCTATCGCATAAATGAAACATAATTTTATCATTAAATAATTACTACAACTTAAATCACTCTTAAAAAATTCAAAAATAGGAAAATAAATAGCAATAAATCAAAAGTACTTCAACAAAATAAAAAGACATCCATATTCATACTTTGTAAAAGTGTAATTAATTTTGTACAAGTAAAAAAAACCAAAGATAAAATAGTTAAGAATTTGAACTTACCAATTAATTGTAGGTAATCGATTATTAGTCTAAGTAATGCAGATAAATGCTTGTAGTACTTTATTTTACTGCCTTTACATTCATTGAACTGTTATGCATTTTAGACTTTCACATATTGAATACCGAATCTCTAACATAGTATTGCTGTAAGCACACAAAACATTCGCCTTTCATATATTGTATAGTGTTGTATTTTAGTCTTTCATGTATTGAATACCGAATCTCTAACATAGTATTGTTGTAAGCACGCAAAACATTCATCTTTCAGATATTTCCGCTTATTGAATTTTACATAAATGCTTTAATCTAATAGAAACCAACATTGCTTGAGATCAGGAAGAAACTCAGAGTACAATAGATTGAAAAGATTACAAAACTCTCTGTAGAAATATTCAGAACGAAGTATAGTTCAGTTGGTGAAAATAAGAAGAGGTTAGCAAGAAAATCAATATAGATAATTTGAGTGCAAAATCTATTAGTTAAAAGTCCGTCAATCTGTAGAAATATATCAGTGGTGCTCAAACTTTTGACCTCTGACTATCAAACTTTTGATCCTTTCCTATTAATTAATGAATATATAGTCGTCCCTCTTTAGCATGATATATGCCCATTTTGCTCCATGCATTTTCTTCATTACATTAGTTGTAAGTTTGACGTTTTAATCAGATTTTCTTTTGAATTACACAGTATATTAATAGATTTAAAAAAATATTCAGAATATAATATTCAGAAATTTTCTTTAAATTACTTGCAATAAATCTATTTAAGTACTGAAATTAAACAATAATTATCGCAGATAAATATTTAATATAAATACTCATAGATGGATCTGATTGCAATGAAAATATCTTCTCATATCGAAACAAAGGTATTTATTATCAAAACATTCCATTTTAAATAATATTTCGACTTTATATTTGGCGATACACAATAATATCTCAATTTTTAAGTATTGAAATTAAACAATAATTGTCGCAAATAATTATTTAATGTAAATACCCCGTAGATGGATCTGATTGCAATGAAAATATCTTCTCTTATCGAAAAAACGAAACAATCCCTCTTGAATAATGTTTCGACTTTATGGTTGCCGATACATAATAATAAATCAATTTAAATTTTGAAATTAAACAATAATTGTCACAGATAATTATTTAATTTAAATACTCAAAGATGGATCTGATTGCAATGAAAATATCTTCTAATATCGACACAAAGATACTTATTTTTGGAACATTCTATCTTGTTTATTATTTCGACTTTATAGTTGTCGATACGTAATAATAAATCAATTTAAGTATTGAAATTAAACAATAACTGTCGCAGATAAATATTTGTTATAAATACTCATAGATGGATCTGATTGCAATGAAAATATCTTCTTATAACGAAACAAATATATTCATTTTTGAAACATTCCATCTCGAACAATATTTCGACTTTATAATTGTCGATATATAATAATAAATCAATTTAAATTTCGAAATTAAACAATAATTATCACAGATAAATATTTAATTTAAATACTCAAAGATGGATCTGATTGCAATGAAAATATCTTCTCATATCGATACAAAGATACTTATTTTTGAAACATTCCATCTCGAACAATATTTCGACTTTATAATTGTCGATATATAATAATAAATCAATTTAAATTTTGAAATTAAACAATAATTATCACAGATAAATATTTAATTTAAATACTCAAAGATGGATCTGATTGCAATGAAAATATCTTCTCATATCGATACAAAGATACTTATTTTTGAAACATTCTATCTTGTATAATATTTCGACTTTATAGTTGTCGATACGTAATAATAAATCAATTTAAGTATTGAAATGAAACAGTCGCAGATAAACATTTAATATAAATACGCATAGAGGGATTTGATTACAAAGAAAATATCTTCTCATATCGAAATAAAGATACTTACTATCGAAACATTCCATTTTGAATATAATTATAGTGGTCGATACATAATAATAAATCAATTTAAATTTTGAAATTAAACAATAATTATCACAGATAAATATTTAATTTAAATACTCAAAGATGGATCTGATTGCAATGAAAATATCTTCTCATATCGATACAAAGATACTTATTTTTGAAACATTCTATCTTGTATAATATTTCGACTTTATAGTTGTCGATACGTAATAATAAATCAATTTAAGTATTGAAATGAAACAGTCGCAGATAAACATTTAATATAAATACGCATAGAGGGATTTGATTACAAAGAAAATATCTTCTCATATCGAAATAAAGATACTTACTATCGAAACATTCCATTTTGAATATAATTATAGTGGTCGATACATAATAATAAATCAATTTAAGTATTGAAATTAAACAATAATTGTTGCAGATAAATATTTAATATAAATACTTAATATATTTAATATACTCATGGATGGATCTGATTGCAATGAAAATATGTTCTCATATCGAAACAAAGATATTTATTATCAAAACATTCTATCTTGAATAATATTTCGACTCTATAGTTGTCTATACACAGTATTAAATCAATTT
Source organism: Caerostris darwini (assembly GCA_021605075.1). Classification (NCBI taxonomy): domain Eukaryota; kingdom Metazoa; phylum Arthropoda; class Arachnida; order Araneae; family Araneidae; genus Caerostris; species Caerostris darwini. Next base: position 76,378 of record BPLQ01003004.1, read on the forward strand.
AAGTATTTAAATTAAACAATAATTGTCGTAGATAAATATTTTATATAAATACTAATAGAGGGATCTGATTACAGTGAAAATATTTACACATATTGAAATAAAGATATTTATTATCGAAACATTCCATCTCGAATAATATTTCGACTTTATAGTTGTCAATAATAAAAGACGGTTTTTGGTAGAAAAATAAATATCAAAATATTCAATGGTTTTTGGCTTAAAATAGAGATTCCAGTTTCCTTGGTTACCGAAAATTCTTAGAAGATAACTTCATAAATTTATATTTTATTAAAGTATCAAGCATCAGATAAATAATTTATTGCTCATTTATGGCATTTCTAGAACGTTCTATGAGATTTCTCTAGAGTTCTAATTATCTTTAAAACACTTTAATTTTGCAATTAAAACATTTATGAGAATTAAGAAATGACATTTGTCACTTTCTCTACATTAATTATTAATTCTTCATTTCTCAAATAGATTTTCTGTTTTCAAATGTTTCTTCCATTTCTTTTTTATTTTCTGTTATCGGATTTTGCAATGTGTCACTATTGCTAAATCTGAATGTATATATATGATTTAAATATATGAAATTAAAGTTCTATATCAATTCATTTATTCAATTAAAATGACATGAATTGATTTGTGTGTGATAATTCATTTTTTTCTGTTTGATTGCTATTTCGTTTTTGATATTTTTTTTCCTTCTTCTTCAAGCTTGTTAAAATTATTTGGTGACACATGGGAATCCAATTTTGTCGCATTTCGTTCATTAATTTTATTCAATGTCTCGGGACAAAATGCTTTTTTGAACAGCAGTCAAAATGTGAAAAACTCTAATTTTCAATTAACACAGCAAAAACAACAACGCTACCAATCGGATTTCGATCAAACTTCTCTCTAAATATTCCTGATATTAATAAGAACAAACTGTGAAATTTTCAACGAAATCGAAGATGTATTTTTTGAGTCTACAAGGCACACACATACATAAAATTATTTATTTATATAGATTTATTTAAAACCGATTAATATTTACCTTAATGAATGTAGCACACCATTCTTCCTACATGCTTGCAAAGCACCCTATTGTTTGACAATCGCTGTGATAAAAGCAATTTGTTGAGAACCAATAAATTTTGAATCCGTTATTTTCCCAATAGTCAATTATTACCAAATAGCAACTCTCTTTATATTTATGTGTCCAATCAGTTAGAAAATGGAACACTTTTAATTACTTTCGTAATTATCATTAGTTGGAAATAGTTCAAAGGGAAACTAACTTATTGTGCATTGCAAAATATTAACAAAATTAATTGAAAGGGTTAATTTACTGCTAACTCAACATTTTTTCATAACAAAATTCGGGAATTTTAGCGAAGTTAATTTAGGTGTCATAAATAGTATACCCACCAATGGCCTTCTCAATAGTCAGTTATTACAAAATGGCGAGGCCCTTTATGTTTAATGTGTTCGATCGGTTAAATAATGGAGCACTTTTAATTACTTTCGTAATTATCATTAGTTGGAAATGGTTCAAAGGGAAACTAACTTATGGTGCAATGCAATACATTAACAAAGTTAATTAATAGGGTTAATTTACCTTTAACTCGAAATTTTTCCGTTACAAAATCCGCAAATTTTAACGAAGTCGATTCAGAGTGTCATAATAAGTATACTCTCCATTTTTTGTGAAAAAATTGCCATGACTTTTAAAATTATAAAAAAGGGCCAGTATACCATATTACAATCGTTTCATTCATTCATTAACTGAATAAAATATTTCCGTCTTCTTTTTATGATTACTTAGAAAAAAAGCCAGAAAATTTGCTTGATTTCATTTAAAAAAGTTTGTAAACAATAAAAATAATTGAAATTTTTTATTTAAATAATACAAGTTTCCTTTTTTTACAAATATTCCATTTAAAGTCAATGAAATCGTAGGATCATCCTCCAATAATTCGGAGTCCTGAATAATTAAAGTGCTTTATAAGAGCCTTTAAATTACGTCATTTTTTGTAGCCTTCTTAAGTTTTCTAAGCCATGTAATAGTAGTTCCTAAATATCATTAGTTGGAATTGGTTTAAATAGAAACTAACTTATGGCGTAATGCAATATATTAACAAAATTAATTGACTGGATTAAAACTCGAAATTTTTCCCATAACGAAATCCGGGAGTTTAACGAATTCGACACAGCGTTTCAAAAACAGTATACCCACCATTTTTTGTGAAAAATTTGCCATGGCTTTTAAAATTATAGAAAAAGGGACCGTATACCATATTACAATCGTTTCATTCATTACCTTAATAAAATATTACCATCTTCTTGTAATGATTATTTAAGAAAGGCAAGAAAAATTGCTTGATTTCATTTATAAAAGTTTGTAAACAATAAAAATAATTGAAAGTGTTTATTTAAATAACAAAATTTTCCTTTTTCTTTAGAGTTATTCCAGTTAAAGTCAATAAAATCATAGTATCCTCCTATAATTCTGGAAATCTCCTCCTATAATTCTGGGTCTTGAATAATTAAAATGCTTTATAAGACCTGCCTTCAAATTACGTCATCTTTTTGTAGCCTTAGATTTAGCTTAGCCTTTTTTGTCTTAAATTTTCTAAGCCAATGGCATAAAATAGCTAACAATGAAGATCACTATTTGTTTTTTAATTGCATCAAATTAACTAATGAACATTGATTTAAGTCAGCTCTATTAAGTACTGGCCTTTTAAATATATGTAGGAGGAGCAAAAAATTATGTGTTTTCTCTTTTGTCCTGATTATTTTTTGCTAATTGATGAAAATGAAAAGATTTTTTGCATAATTGCAGTTTAATAAAAACATCTTTTCAATAAAAACTTATTAGAAATAGCACCAGCAAAAGATAAATTATTTATTCTGTTAATAAGATAATTTTCATTTTTTGTTTAAATCGGATTAAAACGAAACAATTTGTTAGTTACGAAGTACTATTTCAAATTATAATATAATTATTAATAGGTAACATTGTCTAATTTTACGATTTGAAATTAGTTTTTAAAATAATGGGTTAAAGTGAATTATTTATGAGTAATATTTTTTAATTGATTTTCTCATAAAAAGTACTACAATTATTTTGTTAGAGTATTTTATAAATCGACTGTCTTTTTTTTAATAACAGTGTAGTTATTTTTTATTCATTTCAAATATTTTTACTAACGCTTATAATATGTTCTTATGTGATATATATATTGTTCTTATAGGCGTTCGTAATATATATATATATATATTACGAACGCCTATATATATATATTGAAATTTTTATTTCAATCTATCTATTTATTTATTAAATATTTAATTATTATTAGGCCCTTACGGTTTTTTTTTTCACATTTCCGATTTATTGATATTATTTATTTCCGTACAATAACTTTCAAATTTAACATTTAAACTTTTTTTTAGTTGGGGAATGGTATGGAATATTATAATATCTACTTTAACTTATTTGTTTAAATTTTCTTTTGAAACATTTGTAAATAAATTCCTGTTTTAAATTTTGAAATATTTTCTCGACCGAATCTATTTAAAACAATTTTTTATTGTTATTTTAACTTTACTTCCATGATACAAGTTTGTGTCTACTTGTGGAAATGTATTAAAATGTAATATATTTTATATATACGAGGGAAGAATTTTTATATTTAATATTAGACGGATACAATTCACTGTATTTAAATATAATATCCTATAAAACATTTTTTTTTTGAAAAAAGTAAAATTTTATGTTATTTTAGATAGAATATATAGAATGGAATGTTATCATTAAAAAAATACTTTCTACTTAAGGTGGCTAGCTTCTGAAGCCTTTTTGAAGCACAGCATAAGTGAAAATTTCGAATATTCCTTCAGGCTATAAACACTATACATCTGAAACCCGCAAAAATTCTACATTAGAATCTTTGCGGGTTTCAGATTTGCATAGAACCTTCGACATAGACAATGTCTAATTAGAATTTAGAAAAATAATTAAGAAATGAGTTTCTCAAAGCTCTAGAGATATTTGTTTCAAATTGTGATTGCATCAGATACCAAAATTGGTTCACTAAGTTGGTATTTTATTTTTAAAGTGATCAATAAGCTTCGAAGCCATCAGAAGCATTAAAAGTTCTAATGGATAACGCACATCGATATTTACTGGAGGGGTTTTCAATAAAAATCGAAGTTATAAAATACACTTAAACTTATTCCATCCTAGAAAGAGTGTTTCGCCTTTTTACGAAAATTATTTATTTTTCTAGCAAACAATATCCATTTATATAAATTGAATTCATTAAGGCGTTTTTTTTTGTAAATAATAGTTTTAAATCATAATATTGAAGATTCTTTTTCGGACAATATTTTGATTATATGAACAGTAATTAAATATGAAAGTACATTCATTATCTTTCATAAAGATAAAAAGTTTTCAGTTAAAACTTATTGAAAATAAAATTACATTATTTTAACATTTTATCGAAATGTATTCACTTATTTGAAACTAAATCAATGACATCCATTTTATACGTTTTAGTATATAACAGCAGTCAGTTAACGGTACACTGTGTATATAAATTAAAAGTGATAAATATAAAAGAGTTAAATGGAATTTATTGTTAGATAGAAATACTTTTCTCTAATGGTTTATAAATAGTTTTCAAAAAAGAATTAAACATTTTGTAAAACATTTATTTACATCAGAATTTCCATAATTTTTATTAATCGTAATATTTTATTTAGAACTTCTGGAGATATGCTACATTATTTACTAATAGTAGCTTTAATTTTTAAATGCAAACCCCTAAATTTCATAGTTTATAAATATATCATATTATTTTACTTTTTAATATTACAATTATTTTTTACAGAAAAATTATTAAATTTAATTGTTATATAATATCCGGAAAGAAAGCAAGTTGCTGGTTAAAAAAACAACATGAATTGTAGAATTAAAGCATTTTATATTTGGAGCACTAAATATTGGAACAGATTTCATTAACTTATAAATTAGAAGAATTTTTATCCATCTAAATGTAGATAATATTTTGAAGATGCGTACTGTAATATTTTATAAAAAATAATGAAATAATAAAAATTATAAATAAAATATAATAAATAATAAATGATAAAAATAATAATAAAAATAATGAAAAGGAAAATCTCATTATAAATCAAATTCCAAAAAAAAAATGGCTTATTTTTTAATTTTTTAGTAAAATATCTCTCATTCGATTTAAACCAAATACACATACTAAAAATAAAAACCAGGTATATAAAATAATAAAATAAATTAAATGTATATTTTTATATCCCAAACTAACTTAAAATCTGTCATTAAGAAGGTCTTTTTTTTACATTTCCTGTTCTAAACCTTTGCTTAATTCAAACTCACGAAAAAAAATTATTGGTTAATTTATCATTTATTACATTCTTATAGCGATAGTTCTATGTTAATGCTAGACACTTACTAAAGTTATCACATTGATTATTGAATTTTTTGCCCTTGAAAACCATGATTGTAACTCAGGTCAAAAATAGATCGAATCCTGATTCATATTATATACTAGTCAAGCGTTTTATCATAAAGTCAGACAGTTTATAAATTTGCATGCGAAATGTAAACATATGAGTGTGCATAAGTATGCACAAATATAGGTAGAACAAAAATTAATAAAAACACACAAAATATTCTAAAAAAGAATGGAAAAATCTTACTGTGCTGCCTCCTACACACTGCAAGAGTGCTCCCTGTGGCGTTCAGGAGAAATGGTCAGTTGGTCTCCAGACTCTCCCCAGAGAGGAAGTACAGCGCAACTGGTGCTGCCGCTGAGAAACGTTTAGTACAGCGGAATCACGCGCTTCTGCTGAGTAACGTTTAGTTTGTAATCTCTCATTCTGAGGGGAAATATAAAACGGACCTGAAAAAAAATGAAAAGTGAAAAAAATACAAATAGATCCCATAGTGTCAGTATTGTAAATTATATATTGGCCTTTTTTTTAATTTTTTAGAATTAAATCCAGCTGCAGAATCGGCAACACGCATATAAGTTGGCCTACAGACTCTCACCTGGAGAGGAAATATATTCCGAGCATCCAATGTGTACCTGAGTATTTTTAATTTCGGCTTAGAACCGTAATCCTTCCATGAATGTACAATTATATGTCGTTAAATGTATTAACTATAGATTGTGTGAAGTCTTTATGCGTGTGTAAATGAAGCTGAGTGTTCTCAAACCTATGTCTCAACCCAACAACACCCAGTTACAATCCAGCTGCAGAATCGGCAACACGACAATCTGGCGCCCAACGTATTGCACAGTACAAAAAGACTTTTTTAGGAAAGCAATCTGTCCATAACAGTGACTGCAAATACCTTCTTGTAATAACTGTAAACGAGGAGATTCGAGGGCGCCTGTTAATCAGGTTCCTTGGTTTTTCTCATACGACAAGCAAATGAGTTTCATTTTCGCTTAAAACAAGTTTGAAAGGTAATGTCGTCTGTTATTATTCGTGGATTGGCTGCTCGTGTATGCTAAGTCGGAAATACGGTACTGGTGTGCAGTGAAAAAAAGGCACAGATCCATAGTGTCAAAATTGTAGATTATATGCTGAGCTTACTTTTAATTTTTTAGAATTATAGCATAAAATAATTCTTTTGCATTCAGTACAACTTAACAAACAAAATGCATTTTGATGTTTATCTTAGCTGGCAATACCAGATTATACATAAGTAAGTATAAAATTTAATGGAATAAATACGCATATCACTGGAAAAATGCATGAAAATATTGGGAATTTTATATAAAAAAACACTTATATGTATGTTATAAAATAAATTATACTACTTAGAGCTGTTTAAAATAGCTGAAGAGATTTAAAAATCATTCATTATTTTAAAATATAATTTCAAAAACACTATTGCTTTCTAATATTAGTGCAATCAATTTTATAAAAAATCAAATACCGACACACCTCTAATCTTAAGAAACAATTATCCCAAAAACTTTAATAATTCAAATAAAATACATTTTTAAATAAAAAATATTAATTAAGAAAACATGCCTGTTAAAAATTATTTGTGTTTTTACTTTTATTTAAAAATATTTTGTGGTCAAATTATAATACTTTGTCATTTCAAAAATATTTAGAAATTAATTATTTTTCAAAAAATGAAATAAATATTTTTAAAGTAGAAAATCTGGGTAAAAGCATAAAAAAATTGAATTTAAGAATTCAAACCAAAGGAATTAAATTATATCCTTGTTAATTTTCCGCTCTCCGAACTCTAGGCCCTAGCTACATCATCGTTGTCGAGTTTGACTGAAAACAGATTAACAATAATTATTTTGTAAAATTTGGAAAAGGATCCCTAATTGGCATTTTCTTGAATATCACGTAAACTTTTCATAATGATTTCAATATATATACATCTTAATTGTGAACGATACAATAAATATTTTATAATAATCCTTTTTTTCATATTTAATGAGCTATTTATTAATTATTTTTTATCTATTGATTAATATTTTCCTATTTGATGTTTAATGAATTGTTTAAACTTTAAACAATATTAATGAGAACACCAGATATTATTTATTAAGCGAAAGTTTCATTTAAAATTAGAAAGTAATTTTTGAACCTGCATATCGTTTTATTAGATTACAAAAAAATTATCCTATACAAATTTCATCATGCTGAATCCATTTCAGAAAAATATGTGTTCCATAATGGAAAAATTTCGAGTTAGTGGTTAATTAACCATATTAATTATATTTTATTAATCAACTGCATTACACCTTAAATTAATCGGATTCCTATTTCCCATTGTAACCTTGCTTCCCCCGACGCATTTCGAGAGCGTCCCCATAGCGTTCAGGAGAAATGGTCAGTTGGCCACGAGACTCTTACCCGCGAGGAAGTAAAGCGCAACCGGCTTTACCGCTGAGAAACTGAGAAATGTTTAGTTTGTAATCTCTCATCCCGAGAGGAAATATATTCAACGCAACCCTGCATAATAGTTGGCCTACAGACTCTCCCCTGGAGAGGAAGTATATTTCGCGCATCTTTATTTTCGGCTTAGAAGTGATATCCTTCCACGAATCTATAATTATATGTTTTTAATTGTGTTAAATATTGTTTCCGTGTCGTGTCTGTGCGTGTGTAAATAAAGATGTGTGTTCTCAAGCATGTGTCTCAACCCAACCACATCCAGTTACAATCTAGCTACCCCCCAATCCACAACCCCCAAATCTACAAAATTTTAATGAATCACCATAAAAACAAAGATAGCACCTTAAACAAAAATAGCACTTCTTAAAAGCAAAAATACAATGTTCTTTATAACAAGAGAAAACATCAAATCAGAATCTTCTCATTAAACTAACGTTGGTATATATTAGAGAGTTTCTGAAGTATCATTACAGTGACGTTATTCTTGGCATTAAAACTACTAATTCAATTAAATTACCTTATGCGCAATAAAGATTAACATAGAAATGACATTAACATACCTCTAACCGTATACAAAAATTTTACAATTTTTCAAACTTCATTTAAATTCTTAATTTTTTATGTTAATAATTCATATTTCTTAAATTATTTTGTAATTTTTAATAAATACAAAATTTAAAATATCCCTATTTAATGGTTAATATTTGATAAAAGTATTTAAATACTCCGCATGAATATGTTAAATATCAATTACTGATTAAAATTATCATGCAAATGAACTTCACGCTAAATGTTTAATAATTTGATGATTTAAATTTTTTACCACATTATTAATGAGATATTTCAGACACATATATTAAAAATAAACTATGCAAAATGATTCATTTTTGTAATAAAACGAAAAAAAAATTGCTTTTAATGAAATCATGAAACCTTATAAAGCAACTCCATTGCTATATTTCAAAAGAACGCACTTTTAATCTTTATCCAAAATTTTTTTCTTAATCAACATTTTAATTTAGTCATTAAAATGTTCATTTGCGAAACACAAATAAACGCATTACCAAGCTGTAGATGGGACTTTTTATGCTTCGCATTTTAAGTATTTTTAAGAGAGTCATAATAAACTTTTTTAATTTCCGTTTCCAAGCAACGACTCTTTAATCAGCATGTATAAAAGAAAATGAAACCCTTAATATTCAAGGGATAATTTAGAATAAAAAATTAATGCCTTTTTTTCATTCTTCATACCATAACCTCAAGCAAATTCAGCATTCATTAACAGCATTTTATTAATTTTTTTTTCATAATTCCTTTTTGGCGAGTGAAATGGGAAGAGCTTCCTTATTTTTATAAATTTGAACAAATTGTAAAACATGTTTGTTTCTAAGCTCTCAGAAACATGTATTTGTTTGGAAATATGAAAAACGATAAAAGCTCTTTCACGTTTTCGGTTATATTTCTAATTGGAAAAAAAAAATACATCGCTTCTCCATAAATATAAGTAAACATTTAACATCTTTGATGCTTTTATACTTATGATGTTTCAATCGTAAAAAAATAAACTTTTTTTTATCATTCATTGTCAGTGATGTGTTTGTTTGTTTGTTTGTTTTCTTTTAATTGAAACAAGAATTTTAGTATAAAGATTAAATATTAATTAATATGAAATCTCTTATTTTTTGGATAATTTCTTTTGAATATATTTGCTGTTAATTAACGTATTTAATTTAATTTTTCTAACTTGAAATATTTTTTAAATTATCAATAATGAATTAATGACATAATAAGTGAAGATTTTTTATATGCAATTTAATGTAACTGTTATATAATAAGTTAAGTCCTAATCACTTAATGGAACTTAAAGTACTGACATAAAATCTTTCAAATTATGAATCTTTTCTAAGTTTTATGTAATTTGTTAAATATTTATATAATCATCATTATGGTAAGATCTCTAAAACTAAATGGAAACTAATAATATGATCTATTTAATCATTTTTATTACATCTACTTTATCTAATGGTTGTTCTTACTAAATATGATTGATGAAAGAAAAGTGAAAAATGCTGCATTTATTTTTAAATAGGTAACACAAATCTTTGAAATTATGTACGTGATATGTAATGTGTTCTCATACATATTTTCAATCTTTATAAAAATCAGGAATTTATAATATTTGTGAAATAACAAGATCAGTTACATAATAGAATCAATATATTACATAGTAATTTGAATTATGATTAATAACTCAAAATTAATGCCTTTTTTTATTCTTCATACCATAACCTCAAGCAAATTCAGCATTCATTAACAGCATTTTATTTTTTTCATAATTACTTTTTGGAGAGTGAAATGGGAAGAACTTCCTTATTTTTATAAATTTGAACAAATTGTAAAACATGTTTGTTTCTAAGCTCTTAGACACATGTATTTGTTCGGAAATATGAAAAACGATAAAAGATCTTTCACGTTTTCGGTTATATTTCTAATTGGAAAAAAAATGCACCATTTCTTCACAAATATAAGTAAACATTTAACATCTTTGATGCTTTTATACTTATGATGTTTCAATTGTAAAAAAAAAAAAAACTTTTTTTCATCATTCATCGTCAATGATGTGTTTGGTTTCTTTTTATTGGAGCAAGATTTTTTTTCACTCGCTATTAAAGTATAAAGAATAAATATTAATTAATATAAAATCTCTTATTTTTTGGATAATTTCTTTTATATACATTTGTTGCTAATTAAGGTATCTTATTTAATTTTTCTAACTTGAAATATTTTTTTTAAAATTATCAATAATGAATTAATGACATAATAAGTGAAGAACTTTTATATGAAATTTAATGTAACTATTATATAATAAGTTAAGTCATAATAACTTGATGGATTTTAAATTACTGACACGGAAAAGATTCAAAACTTGAAAGATTTTAAGTTTTATATAATTTGTGAAATATTTCTGTGATCAGCATTATGTTAAGTTTTGAAAAATAAAAGGGAAACAAATCATACAATGTATTTAATTATTTTCATTACATCTACTTTATCTAATGGTTTTCTTACTAAATATAACTAATGAAAGAAAATGGAAAAATGCTGCATTTATTTTTAAATAAGTACCACAAATACTTTGAAGTTGTGTACGTAATAAGTAATGTGTTCTCATATATATTTTCAATCTTTTTAAAACGCAGGAATTTATAATATTTGTAAAACCAACAAAATCCGTTACATAATAGAATCAATTTATTACATATTTATTTGAATTATGAATCAATAGCTTAAAATTAATTGCATCACTACGTCCTAGCACATCTCTTCTTGATTGTAAAAACCACCCCTCGCCAGGCACAATGTTACCATTCTGGAACTCCCTCCCTATTTTAATGACGTAGCACCAACAGTTTTTTACAGGTTTCTACTTTCTTTGCTGAAAGCGAAATTTAAAAGACACCGTTTTTCTGATTTAGAATAGATTATGGAAAATACTATGAAGTAGCTGATGATACTTTCAGATTTCAACAGTTGTACGAATTGTAGAAAAATGCATAGATACAGGAGGACAATACTTTGAAGAAAAATAAGACACATACTTTGTACTTTTGTACACATTATCAATAAATAATTCTTGGAACTCTTTGATCCTAACTGGTGTGTGTGTGTGTGTGTGTGTGTGTGTGTGTGTGTGTGTGTGTGTGTGTGTGTGTGTGTGTGTGTGTGTGTGTTTCCAGATATTCTATAATCATATGACCTCAATTTAGTTGTCCTGTGTTTAATTATCCTTTTATTAAAATGAAATCAGTACCAATTTCACCTTTGAAAATTCGAAAATAAAACTGGAAGATCTCCTCCCTATTTTCCAAACTAGTAGCATCTGGAAAACACAGATTCTTGTGCGCCCGTCTAACATGATGACTTCCCAGACCATCAAATCTCCACTGTCATATTGTCTTCTCTCGCGGATGTTGATTATTTAGCGGATCCCTGGTTCTCTCAGATGAAGTATATAGTAAATCAGTGGTTAATTTAACCGGTAGTATTTAGTGAATAGAACGACTCTGCATTTATGTTCCCATGTTGTAATATCAAGAGAAATATCTATCTACATTGAATTATTGTAGCTCTTGGGTGACTTTAACTATGTTCTCTCTCAATGGAAACAGTATCCTTAAATTGTTTTTGTAAATTCAGCATTTCATTTAAATCTCTAGAAATCTGCACTTGAGACTGCTCTCGATTCGCTCTCCCATTCTAACACTTAAATATTGTAGGTTTCTCATTTTAAATGATTGCTTTTGAATTGTACAGAAAGTTACAAAATGTGCCTTGAAATTCGGCCAGGTATGTGAGCATACAAAGTGGACATTGTCATAATCGCTTATGAAATCAGTTCCTTTACATGAACATATACAGCGTTAGTATTCGATACTATACATTTATCTTTGTTTGGGAGCATTAATTTTTCGTTTCTATAGACAATAGGCAAAATACAAAGAGAAAATCGACAAAATATTAAAGTTCTCTAAATTTTTAACAAATGTAAATACTGAAAAAATTAACTTATCGTTTTGAGGGTTAACACTAATCGTTACGAGGGTAATCAAGTGTTTTTCACAACATTAGTGGATGATGATACAAAACTAAATATTTTTAAGAATCAATATATTTTACATACAGATGCGAGATATAATTTAATAGTTCTTATTATGATTTCAGTTTAATTAAATTGCTCGAAAGAAACATTTGAATTTTTGTTACATTTTAAACAGCAGAAAATAAATTTTCACATTATTGTACATAATTTAAACTGCGTCTTTTTTTTTAAGAAAGTCTTAAAAATATTTAAGGAAAAAAAAAATTTAACAATTTTTCTTCACTACCTTTGAAGAGAGCATTTCTGAAATGTAATTTTAAGATAAACAATATTTTACATTAAATCTGAATAAAAAGATTAATGAAAATATAATTATAAATAATAAATTTAAAACAACAAAAATATCATAACGACTGATGAACTTATAAAGTTTCCATGTTATTTTGTAGTGAGAAATTATCTAGTTTTTATAGTTACATTAACTTAACTATAAATAGAAGAAGTGAATTGACTGACTTAGTTAGAAGAGGCTTAATTTAATAATTTCCTTCAATTTAATAATCATATTACTCATAAGTAACGAAAACTTTATCTTCATTTCCCCTCCCCCGAGAAATATTTCGTTCGTGTTATATTTTAACATTCCTATCAAGCACAAGAGGAATTAAGTTTTGCTCTCACAATAAGAACTTCAGGGCAAATTTTCCAAGCCGAAGACGTCCCTTTCAATATGAAATTCCAAACAGAGTATTTTGCGGTGGCCCGAAAAAATCTTTTGAATAATATCCCACCTTTCCTAACTAGAAAATTTTATTTCGCAGAATGAGAAGCTTAAAAAAATAAAAGTTTATACTCATTGTGATAGGCCCACTCACGTAAAACATCAGCGGTGTGTATTTATCCTCTTTTTTCCATTTTTATATTTTATTGCGAGAGCTTCGAAAGTATTAGGGAACGATTTCTTTCCTTTAATGCCTATTGTGGAATTCCAAACGGGAGCAGGGATGCGGCAAATTATATTCGGGAGCGATGAAAACGCACCCTTTCATTTATTTTCGAAATGTCTCTGTCAGCTGTCTTTTCAAAGCTGACGGTAAGGGGGGGATGCATAGAGAATCTTCCACCCCCGCACTCCCCCACTGGCCGCTTCTTCAGAATTTGCCGCTGTTGTGGGAACAATAGCAAAGCATGCAGTCTTAATTTATAAGAATTCCTCTCTCCCAAGTACACCAATTTTTCCGAACTTGGATATTACATAGCGAACAAAAGGGCCATGTGTTCAAAGCACTTCCAATCCATGGACACAGCTTTATTTCACACCATATCTTACTGCAGTTTCTTGGGTTATGTAGCGCCTCATAAAATAAAAAAATGGGGATGGTATATAAAAAAATAAATATCGTAAAATCAGACTTTCTCGTGTCTTAGAGACAGAGCTCGTGGCAGCCTGACTCACGACCTAGGGATAACTGAGTGCGTTGTAGAGCTATTTTTTAATGTACTGCATTCGCTACTTTCCGAAAAGAAGAATCTCTGTGGGGATTGCGTGTTTCACGTGGTCAGTTAGGCGGAATTGTGAGATTTTCTAACATATGGCACATAAATTTGAAGCAATTACTCCTGTAAGTCTTATTTCAATCCATAGACACAGCTTCATTTCTCACCAATATCTTACTGCAGTTTCTTAGCTTCCTGTAAAATAAAAAAATGGGGATGGTATATAAAAAATAAATATCGTAAAATCAGACTCTCTCGTATCTCAGTGACAGGGTTCGTGGCAGGTTGACTTATGACACAATGCTAATTTAAACAGTTAGTGTGTTGTAGAGCTATTGTTTAGATTAAGCAAGTTCGAATGCACTGCATTCGCTACTTTCAAAAACGAAGAATTTCTATGGCGATTGCAATTGTCTTACGTGCTCAGTAAGGCTGAATGGTAAGAGTTTCTAGATTTTATCCCATATGGCATGTAAATTTGAAGTAATTACCCCTGTTAGTCTTACTGGCAATCCAGACACAGCTTTATTTCCCGCCATATCTTACTGCAGTTTCTAGAGGTATGTAGCGCCACATAAAATAAAAAATGGGCATGGTATAAAAAAAATATCGTAGAATCAGACTCTATCGTGTCTCAGCGGCAGGGCTCGTGGCAGACTGATTCATGATCTAGGCCTAACTCAAACAGTTACTATGTTGTAGAGCTATTGTTTAAAATACACAAGTTCCAATGTACTGCACTCGCTACTTTCAGAAACGAAGAATATCTGCGGTAGTTGCGATTGTCTCATGAGATCAGTTAAGCTGCATGGTGAGAGTTTTTAGATTTTCTCCCATACGGTACGTAAATTTGAAGAGTTACGCGTGTAAATATTACCACAAGATAATAAAACCCTACAAATCCTGGAAGTTGTGAGCTTTTCGCGGCATATATATCGAATAAGAAATTTTATATACATAAAAAAATGACGTATATATTGGAAATGATGTATATTTGCTTATGGCGTAAGCTACAGTTAGTGTATCGAAAACGGAAGGATTCGATTATTACTCTGACAGAAGGCCTTTTTTTATAAATTAATAAATATACTGTTTAAAGATTAAGCATAGCAATAAATCTAGTTTATATTCCAAAAACAATAATTTCTTCAAATCATCAGTGTTTCATTTTCTTCCACGTAATTTATTAAAGTAATAATTTACCGTTTAATACATGTATCATACACATCATCATCACCTCATATGTAATACTTCTTTTAGACTTAAATATACTTTTATGAAAATTGGTTTGTCAACCTGATTCTAGTTATCAAGGTGTTCTCCATTATTACATATAATTGCTATCAGCTATACCTGTGCAATATAGCCAGAAGCATAATTTTCCATGTCCTTCTAGGTCGAAGTATTATTCACCCTCAAAAAGATGTTAACAGATGAAAGATTCACGATCAATGTGCTAAAAACAAGTGTCTTTTCTTTGGAAAAATATATGATATAATCCCTCAAATTTAATATGATTTAGAAATAAACTGCATAAAGATGTGATAAAACATTATTTCAACATTATATAAAAGGTGCAAGTTAAAATATTGAATATCGAACACATAGATAGAAATGATTATTATAAAAGTTCTTTGAATTAATAAATATATTATTTATAGAGTAAGCACAGGAGCAATAAAATCTAGTTTATATTTCAAAAGCAATACTTTCTTCGAATCATCATCGATTCATTTTCTTCCATGTGTTTTATTACGTTAATAATTTAATAATTCGTATAATTCATGTATCATACATCATTATCATCATCATCTCATACTTAATACTTTTTAGATTTAAATGTACCTCTAGAAAAATGTCTGTTCAAGGTACATAAATGAACGAACTACACATTTAGATATGTTTCACTTTTCTTCCATGTAATTTATTAAATTTGTAATTTACTGTCTAACTCGTGTATCATACATCACCATCATCATCTCAAAGTTAATACTTTTTTTAGATTTAAATGTACCTTTAGAAAAATGTCTATTCCAAGTACATAAATGAACGTCCTTCGCATTTAGATATGTTTCGCTTTTCTTCCATTGAATTTATTAAATTAGTAATTTACCGTCTAACTCATGCATCATACATCATCTACATCCTCCTCATCATCATCTCAAAATTAACACTTCTTTTATACTTAAATGTACCTTTATGAAAAATGTCTGCTCAAGGTACATAAATGAACGTCCTACGCATTTAGAAATGTTTCGCTTTTCTTCCATGTAATTTATTAAATTAATATTCTATCGTCTAATCCATGTATCATACATCATCTCATACGTAATACTTCTTTTAGATTTAAATGTACCTTTAGAAAAATGTCTGTTCAAGGTACATAAATGAACGAACTACACATTTAGATATGTTTCGTTTTTCTTCCCTGCAATTTATTAAATTACTATTCTATCGTCTAATCCATGTATCATACATCATCTCATACGTAATACTTCTTTTAGATTTAAATGTACCTTTAGAAAAATGTCTCTTCACAGTACATAAATGAACGAACTATGCATTTAGATATGTTTCGCTTTTCTTCCATGTAGTTTATTCAATTAGTAATTTACTGTCTAACTCATGTATCATACATCATCATCATCATCATCATCTCAAAGTTAATATTTTTTTAGATTTAAATGTACCTTTAGAAAAATGTCTCTTTAAAGTACATAAATGAACGTCCTACGCATTTAGATACGTTTCACTTTTCTTCCATGTAATTTATTAAATTAGTAATTTACCGTCTAACTCATGTATCATACATCATTTACATCATCATCATCATCATCATCATCATCATCATCATCTTAAACGTCATACTTCTTTTATTCTTAAATGTACCTTTACGAAAAATTTCTGCTCATGGTACATAAATGAATGTCCTACACATTTAGATATGTTTCGTTTTCCTTCCATGTATTTTATTAAATTAATATTCTATCGTCTAATCCATGTATCATGCATCATCATCATCTCAAAAGTAATACTTCTTTTAGACTTAAATGTACCTTTACTAGAAATGTCTGTTCAAGGTACATAAATGAACGCCCTACGCATTTAGATATGTTTCGCTTTTCTTTAGTCTGAAAACAGTCGATTCCGTATTGATGTAAAATCAATAATGACAAGTGAAATGACGTAGAAAGATAGAGTGAAGAGAGAGAAAAAATATTTGAGCTTGGATTGATTGTGTTAAGAAAATAGATCAAAAAACTTAGAATGATAAGAGAAAGACAAAAGTTATGTTCGAAAATCATAGAGCAAACTTAAGTAGTTGATATACATTAAAAGTTTTCATAAGAGGATTAAAATACTCTGGTGATTAGATATTTCTTTCCCGGAAGTTAAAATCTTTCAACATATTTCATATCTTTTAAAAGAAATAATATATATTTCCTTGCAAAACGCATTGCACAATTCGTAAATGAAAGTACAATTACAAAAATTCCTATAGAATAAGAATGAATAGCATTTACTATTCAAAAATTAACTTGAAGAAAGGAAATTTAATACAAATTTATGTTGTTTTTCACATCCTATGAAGAGTTTGACTTTATTCGTTAACTAAGAAAATGAATAATATTGCGAAAGTTAATAAATTAGCTCTCTAGAAGGAATTTGAAGTAGAGTGAATCCATCTACAAATAAAAACTAATGCAGTTTTTTCTAATGATAATTTTTTCCTAACGATTGTTTTCTAGCATTTAACCAAGGTAGTTGTAAATATATGTAGGTGGTGCCTATGTCCTTCTTTGTTGAACTTCAGTGGGCCTTATGTACCACTTTTGTCTCCCACAAACCACCCACCGAAGGGTGGTAAAAAGAGAACAGTGAGAGAGAAGGGGATGACTTTTAAGTGATATATGTTGGCATTTTTTTTATAAATTAAGTGAATCAATATGTATCAGAATACCAACTTATAGTTCATTTCTTCACAGAAGAGGACAACGCTGGAAAGAATAAAGTTGAGTTGTTTCGATTCAAGCAACGTTTTAGCATCTTAATGAACAAAAGATACATTTGCATTACTTAGATCTCAGACTGTAATGAAAAGCAGTTTCTTAAATTAAAAAAATGATTTTAGGTTAGTTTTACAAAAATACAGAATAACTCTATTGATTTTCAGACGGCGAATAAATTTAATTTCTTTATTTTCTATGCTTCATAAGATTTATTTCAAAAAGACCTTGGAAATTTCATTTTAAAGTGAAATAGAAACTAAAATTTCTATCAAACTTTTCATGCATTTACAAGCCATTTTCATCATTATTAACTGTCACTACAAACGAAGCTTTGTATTCAAATAATAGAAAATAAATTCTTACCCTATTGAATGCAATACATTTTCTAAATTATATTTAGTGTTTTCAGAAAAAGTATCTCCAAACTTAAAAGATTTTTATTATATTAAACCTATTATCTACAATATATTGCCTACAAAATATAAATTTCTTAAGAAAATTTATAAATTAAATAAACAGCAGCAAAATAAAGCAATTGGTATCAAATATCTAAAATCGATTTACGTCTATTTTGCAAAAATAAAAATAATAACAAAATCTATAAATCGAATAAAGAATGGATAGGGACCTTTTAAAAATCTTATATAAACAACAAAATCTCACAATCAACAGATCTTCACTATAGTTAATCATCACACTCATTAGAAAATAAATAGTACATTTTATTATACATTCAACGAGTTAGTGATTTGGGTTTTTGAAAATGAACTACTAATGATAACTATCAATTAAAAAATTACTTATTTTCAAAGAATTTTCAAATAGAAGAACAAATTACTCAGAATTAATTTAGGATAAGGGTACTTACGACAACCAACTCTTCAATTTTTATAGAACACCTTTCAGTGACACAATACGTTCTTCAAGGATAAACATCAACGCAATTATTTTAAGATTATTAGGTAATTTCTGTTATGATACAGTCTCTAATAAATATACTACGCTACTGCCAGCTTTTATATTTAAGAGACCTGCAACGTTCATTTATGAGGAAAAATACGATGACCATAATTTTCTTCCAGCCAGTTCCACATGCTTATCTGTAGATGGAGAGAGAGTAATTTTTTTACGATTACTAATCCGAGGTCAGTGCAATTTATACACAATTTTATCATTACAATTTGAATTAAAGAAACGAGAAATATGAATTGCGGTTGAAAATATAAAATCACAAATTTAAAATAATATTTATTTTTTTTCAATGATATTTCATAAGTTCAGAATTTAGAACTCAACAAAAATTTTAAATTTAGCCCAACTTGTTATTGAATTCATGTTTACGGCTATACACCTAATACAAGTATTTATTTACATCAAAAACATATTTATAAAAATATGCTTTAAAATTGAAAACATTCCTTTATCATATCTATATATATCCAGAATAAATATCTATCTATCTAAGAATAAATATTTATTCCTTGTAAGAGTAAACAGTTATCAGAACATAAATTTTAAATATAATAATAATATAAATTTATATATATATATATATATTTCCCTAAAAGAGAAATATTCGCCTTGCAATTTTCCAGAGAATGCCTGTAAGCAAGTAAGATATATATAGCACAAAACAAACAAAATCTAGCGGGATGTCAATAGTTTTCTATTAATTCTCAATTAAGGGAAGGATTTATATTTTTCTGATTGATTTGTTGAATATCCAATATTCATTCAAATTAGTTAAGATAATAAGCATTTCCTTAAGTTAAAAAATACGATGCCAATAATTAACAGCCAGTATGTTGAGTTAGGGCTTAGTGGTAGCAAAATCAGCTAGTGTGTGGCACAGATGAGGTTCGAATCCACTTATTGGGTTAGTAGCATTCGCTGCTTTCCAAAACACACAATGGATACACAATGGCGATTTTTTTTAGAAACAATACTTAAGTATTAACTTTGTAATTATCATATGAAAACTTATAAGTAAATTATATTAACTTTAACTTAAAATTTGTAAAAAAACTTTTTGCATTGATATTTGTTATTACTTGTTGAGAAATTAATAATAAATTTGAAATAAATTCTTCATGTGCTTTCTTTGCCAATATGATTGTCTTGAGATAAAATGATGTATATTTAAACAAAACAATAATTTTATTCAAGGAAAACAAACATTAATAATTTAATAGTTTCAATGAACTTAAACATAATTACATAATTTTGCATAATTTTTAAAGCATTAATTTTTTTTAAAGCAAATATTGTTTTAAAAAGCACTTTTTATCCAAATATTTCAATGACGAATTTTTCGTCAGTTTCAAAACTTCTTAAATATTTTTTTGCTAAGCATTGTTTCAAAGCAAAAGGAAATTTAATATTTCAAGGAAATCATGAAATCTTGGTTCAAATGGATATCTTGAATGAAACATCCTTTGTTCAATTTTTAAACCAATTTACAGAAAAAAATAATGTTTGTTATTTTTGTTTATCAAAACTGCATTAAAATTCATACACCGACGAAGACATAAAAATGAAATTCATGGATTTCGAATACAGAAAATTCGAAGACGGAAAATTTTATCTCAACTCATACAAGCATCCCTATTTTTGAGAACAAAAAAATTATTCAGAAAAGAAAAGAATTAATGAAAACTCGCTGCTTCCAGTTTAATCGACACATCCTTGTTTCTCAAATGAAAAATAACAAAATCTTTATTGAAAGAAATTTTCTTTTATTCATTCGAAAGCTCGAATGCTCGAAAGAAATTAAGTGAAAAAGAAAAGAAGTCACCTGCTTTGAAAAGAATCCTTCGCACTCACGTTGTTATAACAGATGCCACATATCCAGTCATAAATCTATTTATAACAGAAGAAAATACTCTATAATGATTTTCCTTATAAATAAACAGTATCCTTCCCTTGCCTATGGAATAAAGATTAACTGTCTCTGTATTGCCAGCTATATTAGAACAACATAAACAGTATCCTTCCTTGCTTATGGTATAAAGATTAACTGTCTATGTATTGCCAGCTATATTAGAACAACATAAACAGTATCCTTCCTTGCTTATGGTATAAAGATTAACTGTCTATGTATTGCCAGCTATATTAGAACAACATAAACAGTATCCTTCCTTGCTTATGGTATAAAGATTAACTGTCTATGTATTGCCAGCTATATTAGAACAACATAAACAGTATCCTTCCTTGCTTATGATATAAAGATTAACTGTCTATGTATTGCCAGCTACATTAGAACAACATAAACAGTATCTTTCCTTGCTTATGGTATAAAGATTAACTGTCTATGTATTGCCAGCTATATTAGAACAACATAAACAGTATCCTTCCTTGCTTATGGTATAAAGATTAACTGTCTATGTATTGCCAGCTACATTAGAACAACATAAACAGTATCCTGCATCAAAATAAACTTGTGAATGTAAAAAGTTAAATTGTTAAACCAACCTAAAGAAATAAAAACAACTTTACTTTAATATATATTGAAACCCATAAAAAAATATGAAATACAAGTTTACAGATTATTACACATTCAAGAAACACACACCATTTTCTTCATCAAAACAACTATCTATGTTTTTACAAAACAAAAGAAGAAACAATTCAAAGAAGAAAGGAATTAATGAAAACACTCTTCCACCAATTGAATCGGCGAATCTTGGTTCTACACTAGAACAATAAAAAAGTCTTCATTGATAGAAATTTTGTTTCTATTTTATTCTTTCGATAGCTCGAAAAAAATGAAGTAAAAGGGAAAAGAAGTCATCTGCTTTGTGTTAGATATGCCTGGAGAAGGTATTCTTCGACACAGAAAAGAATCCTTTGCACTCATGTCGTTATAACAGGTGCCATGTAGCCAATCATAAATCTACTCACAATAGAATAAAATACTCTAAAACGGTTTTCTTTATAAATAAACAGTATCCTCCTTTGCTTATGGTATAAAGATTAACTGTCTCTGTATTGCCAGCTGCGTTAGAACAATATAAACAGTATCCTGCATCAAAAGAAACTCTTGAAACTAAAAAAAACATTTGTTAAACCAACCTAAAGAAATAAATAAAATTTTACTTTAATATATCTTCATATCCATAAAATAACATAAAAGACATGTTCAGAGATTATTATATATTATATATTCATAGATTATTATATATTCAAGAAACACGCACCATTTTCTTCATCAAAATAACTATCTGTGTTTCTACAAAACAAAAGGAGAAACAATTCAGAGAAGAAAGGAATTAATGAAAACGCTCTTCCACAGATTGAATCGGCGAATCTTGGTTCTACACTTGAACAAAAAAAAATCTTCATTGACATAAATTAAAGGCATTCTACGAGGTAAATTTAAAGGTATTCTTCGACACAGTAAAGCATCCTTCGCATTCATGCCAATATAAAAGATGTCACATAACCAGTCATAAATTTACTCACAACAGAAGAAAATACTGTAAAATGGATTTCTGTATAAATAAACAGTATCCTGCATCAAAATAAACTCGTGAACCAAAAAACATCCAATTGTAAACCAGCCTGAAGAAATAAAAACATCTTTAATATATGTTCATAACCATAACAAAAATCAAAGACAAGTTCATAGATTATTATATATTTCAAGAAACACGCACCATTTTCTTCATCAAAACAACTATCTATGTTTTTACAAAACAAAAGAAGAAACAATTCAGGAAAAGAAAGGAATTAATGAAAACACTCTTCCACCAATTGAATCGGCGAATCTTGGTTCTACACTCGAACAATAAAAAAAATCTTCATTGATAGAAATTTTGTTTCCGTTCTATTCTTTGGGAAAGCTGGAGCACTCGAAAGAACTGGAGTGAAAAGGAAAAGGAGTCATCTGCCTTTGTGTTATGGCATGCCTGGGGAAGGTATTCCTCGACACTAAAAAGGATTCTTCGCCCTGATGTGGGTATGACAGATGTCACATTGCCAGTCATAAGTCGGCGCTCGCAGCAATAAAGGACAGAGAACCGTGAAACGGTTTTCCTTTTATATGAAACAATAAAGCTTTTTCAAAATCAAACTCTAAATGGGCATCGAGAGAGTTCGTTGAGGAGAGGACTGAGAGCAAAAAAGGGTGGATTGTGTCTTTATTGGAAGAAAAGAACGGATTTATTTATGCAAAATCATATTTTCTTCAAAATGTAAGCTTTTATATAAATGTTTGGGGAAAGAAGGTGAACAAAAGCTTGCTGCTACATTTAGCAGAAGACTAGTTCCCAAATTCTAGTACCCAACATTATTTTTTTTTCAAATTAAGTAAGTAGTAATGCTAAATTCTCATTTTTTTCAAATTAAATAAGTAGTAATGTTAAATTCTCATTGAATATAGTACTAGAACTGTAAGGACGTTAGACAAATCAAATGTAACAGTTAATAAAATAAAATTGAACAGTTTGTGGACAAAGTTTTTTTTTCATAACTTGAATAAACAAACGTAACTTGCTATTTGGTTTTCTGAAAATAATACAAAAGCTGTATAATAAAAAAGGTTTAATTTATATTTAATGTTAGAAAAATTTGGACGGCTGTTATATATATCTTTGAGAAAGAAGGTAAACAAGAGCTTACTGCTACATTTAGCAGAAGTCTAGTTCCCAACATTAAAAAATTGTTCACATTAAATAAGTATTAATGTTAAATTCTCATTGAATATAGTACTAGAATTGTAATGACATTAGACAAATCAAATATTCACGTCAATACAATTGAAAGGTTTGTGGACAAAGTTTTTTTTTTCATTACCTGAATAATCAAACGTAACTTGCTATTTAGTTTTCTAAAAATAATACAAAAGCTGTACAACAAGAAGGGCTTAATTTCTATTTATTATTAGAAACATTTGGATAGCTGTTATATAAATATTTAGGATAGAAGGTGAACAAATGTTTGCTGCTACATTTAGCAGAATTCTAGTTCCCATCATTAATTTTTTTTCAAATTAAATAAATAGTTATGTTAAATTCTCATTAAATATTGTACTAAAATTGTAATGACGTTAGACAAACCAAATGTTAATATCAATAAAATTGAACAGCTTGTGGACAAAGTTTTTTTTTCATCACCTGAATAAACAAACGTAACTTAATATTTGGTTTTCTGAAAATATATAAGCTGTATAATAAAGAAAGGCTTAATTTTTATTTAATATTAGAAACATTTATTTAATATTAGAAACATTTTTATATAATATTAGAAAGTTATCAAAAAAATTTGATTAAAGATTATTTATAAGCACTAACTGTGCACAATTAGAAAAATGTGTTCCAGCAAAATATCATTTACATGACTTGTAAAACCTGAACAGCTTTGAATAAAATTACAATCAATAAGTAATTTGAATCTTGCCATAATCGAACTTTCTAATTTTACGATTCATTAGAAATAATAAGTTTCATTACTATTTTTAGAAATAATATTTATAGAAATAAATAAATATAAAAGTAAACCATATTCTAAATGTATGCACAGTAGCTATTTAAATTAATCGTTTACAGAACATTTTATTTTTATTATTTTATTTTCAAAGATGTTTATGTCATTAAATGTAAAATTCCCGGTAATATAACTGTGCTAACTGTGCTTGCACAGATAGAATAATAAATAAAAATTTCTAACTGGTAAAATATTAATTATCAGCTTTTTAAAAGATTAATAAGTCTAAAAGATATTTATTTTGAAATTATTATCTTTGTACATTTAACGCTGAACTCTTAAAATGTGATATCTAATTAACTTCTAGTTTATGGTGTCTTGATTTCCATTTTTCTTAAAATATTTATTATTTTAAAGAGGTATATCATATTTATGCCAATTCACCAACCATTAATAAAGATTTCAACATGAAGGAAATGCTGCTAGTTTTTAATTTTATATACTTGCAAAATACATTGCGCATAAATAATAAAAATGTTTTTGGCAGTTTAGCAATATGGCAATTCTATATTTGAGAAGTTTGCTTTTCCACATATTCCAATTTATTTTATGTGATTTCACAAAAAGGTAAATTATTTCTTCTTTGAAATTCGTATTAAGTGGAATTAATATTATTGTATATAAAAGGAAAAATATCATTACCATGATGATTTCGTCATGTTGGTATCAACACCATGACATTAATGTGAATTCTTAACAATACAAACATGTTTCCATGATATCCTATACTTGAGAGAAACCATTAACATTTATTCAATGTTAGAAACATTTGGACAAGTGCTCAAAAAAAAAAATTAAAGATCATTTTTAAATAAGTCTAACTGTGCTCAACTAGAAAAATTTGTTCCATCAAAATATCATTTACATAACTTTTTGAAACCTAAACAGATTTGATTATAAGTACAAAATATAAATAATTTGAATCATGATGTAATCAAACTTTATAATTTTACGATTTATTAGGAATTACAAGTTTCATTACTATTTTTAGAAATGACATTCATGCAAATAAATATATATAAAAGTAAACCATATTCTAACAGTATTTATTGAAATTAATAGTTTACAATCGATTTTATTTTTATTTTCAAAGATTTTTCTCATTAAATGTAAACATCCCTGTAATAAATAAATATACTTAAACAGTTAGAATAATAAACAAAAATATCTAACTGGTAAAATATTAGTTATCCGCCATTAAAAAGATTAATGCGTCTGAAAGGTATTTATTCTGAAATTATTATCTTTGTACATTTAACACTGAACTCTTAAAATTTGATATCTATTTTACGTAAAATATTTATCATTTTAAAAAGGTATATCATATTATGTCGATTCATCAACCGTTAATAAAGATTTCAACATGAAGGAGATGCGGATAGTTTTAATACTATTACGTAAATTATACTATTTATTTACTATTTCGCACAATATACTATTTATTTACTATTGCACACAATTTACTATTTATTTACTATTACGCACAATATACTATTTATTTTCTATTACGCACAATATACTATTTATTTACTATTACGCACAATATACTATTTATTTACTATTACGCACAATATACTATTTAATAACTATAACGCACAATATACTACATAACATAGTACATTGTGCGTAATCAAAAAAAGCATTGGGCAGTTTAACGATTTAGCCAAAAGGTAACACATACTTCGAATAAGAAATAATTTAAAGTGAAATTAATACTATTGGTAGAAAAGAAAAAAAATTATCATTATCATGATGATTTCGTCATGTTGTTATTAATACCATGAAATCAATGTGTATTCTTACCAATACCAACACTTTAATATTTCATAATATCCTACGCTTTAGAGAAACCATTAACAATCATTATTATTCCATTCAACGCTTCGAAGTATTAATATCAAGAAGAAACAAAATTCTAAGAGCAAATTAGAAATTATTTTCGCATTGAGATTCCACAGGAATATTAATTTTCTATTATTTTGAAACATTCCACTTAAAATTAAGTTTTAAGAACTCTTCGGTCTAATTATTTAACATTTTGCTGAACGTTAAATATATTTTCCACAAGAGATATTATATATCCCTTATCTGCTCTTATTTCAGACACATGTTTACTTGCATTGACAGCTTTAACAATGAAATACATTTTTGAATAACGAAATCACTCAACAAATTCTTCAATACCACAAATATAATTCAAAAATATTAAATTTCAAATTGATAAGAAGTGTAAATTTTGAAAATATTTTGCTATGTGTTAATAAATAATTTTCAACTCTTAGAATATAACGAAATTAAATTTTAATTAAGTTACTTTAGAGCAACAAAATTTTTATTGATAACAGATTGATAATATATTCATCCTCTAAAAAATGCAAATTAACCAATTTGTTAACTCAAAAAACAAATTTCTTTTATTTAATCATCTTTATAAAAAACAAATTACTCCTTTTTCTCATAAAAACTAAAATTAATTTTAACTACACATGATAAAAGGATTATTTACAAATGATTAATTTCTTTTACATGTTAAGTGTTTATTTAATTTGTTCTTTGATTTTCATAGTGACAAATTTCTTTCAAATTTTTCTCCATTATAGCCTTCTGAGTTACATATTTTTCTCTGTAGATATTAACAATGTTAAATGCCCTGATAAATCATTCCAGAATGTACTGAAAGTGATAATTTTTTTTCTGCTTGAAAATTTAAGAATGTCTTTTCAAATTGGGGGACACTTTGCACGCCTTTATAAGAAAAATGGAATGAATCCGTCCTTTATTTGCTTAAAAACAGACTGTAATGAAATGTTTTCACTGTTTGAGTGGTAAAATTATGGATTTGAGGTTGATAAAACTGTCTGTAATATTTATCTAACACCATACAAAATTTAATAGCTGTTAATTTTTTTAAAAATTAATTTGCAAGAATCAGGATAAAGTTCTCACTGTGATATGTGCTTTAATTTTGTAACAATCTGGATATTCATAAAAAAGATTAAAATTTTCCTTTTCAAAAGTTAGTTGAAATAAATTTATTCAAATATAAGCATTGACTCGCGGGTTTTTGCATTGATTTACTTCTATTAAAATGAAATGAATGTATATTAACAACTGTAAATTATTTTTTATTGAATTTAATCAAAAATATCATACTAAAATGATTTTTATTATGTATATCAAAAGTATTTCGATTTTTCTGCTTGATTTAAAATTAAATTAAAACATTATTCGAAAATATTACAAGGGATTTCATATGCATATGGATTAACGATTTGATTGATTGGCATAAATGTTTATATATTTATTTTTTCCTTTGCATAGAGTTCAATTGAGTTTTGCCAACAATTATAAGTGATTTTCTGCTTTATTCAGATATCAACATTCTTTTATTCCCACATGTTATATGACTATTCAGTTTTCCATATCCTATTCTACAGCAATCTTTTTTTTCGAATTTTTACCACATGTAGTTTTTGAATTTCATAAAAATCGATAATATTGAAAATTTTAAAATGCATTTTGAAATGCGTCTTGGTCTCAGACAATGTATACATATATTTTCAAGTCTGTATTATTGTTGAAACTTTGGAATCTATTTTTCTGTCATGTGAACATTTTCCATTGTTAGAATGCTTTTTATATTGAGATTTACTTTTAGGAAAAAAGTGTTTGTCAATGTAATACAATATATATACAAATATATGTATATATATATTGCCTTAAGGCATATATATATATTTCCAACAAATATTAATCTCATTTAGGTAGTCAAACATTTCAGTTTTTTTTTTTACGAAGCCCACTAATTCAAGGATTTAATTTTTTTAAATATTTTTCAATTTTTATATTCCTTAAAATACATTATATAATTTTTTCGTACTTAATTACAATGAGTAATAATAATTTAATTGTTAATGGATAAAAATACCTTTCTCTTATCTAAAAAACATTTTCAGCATATATATATTTCTACTTTTATCACTACTTTCACTTCACTACACTAGCAAACCCATTAAAATCACTGTTCTCAATTTATGAGTTGCAAATTTATTGGCCCTAAGCTAAAGTCAGTTTCCCGACTGCAATCGAAGATAACAATGCATATTAGCTCATACATACAATTTAACTAAAACACTGTAATCCCACAGCAAATAGCTTTAAGGTACTACATATATTGATATATATCTTTGGTACATTGATACTAGTTTGCAGAATTAAACCTATCTTAAGCACAAGTTTCATAAATTGAACAGTGGTAATTAAACCTCCACATATAGTATTTATCTGGTTCCTGCTATTATTGATGACTATCAATTGACATTCAATTACAGTTATCTGATGAAATACATGTTGATGGAAGTAATCAGCCAACAGGGAAATATTTTACTACAAAATATTTATCAGCTATTAATATGATGCACAAATTAGTTGCGAAATTATAATATTCTTACATGGTTATTATTCATCAAGTTGCGCTTAAATGTAACTGTATAATATCGGTTTTCCGACACACTCTGTTAAAAGATGATCTTTATTGTATAAAAACTTACTATAAGTTGGTTGTAGGTTTCCATTAACCAAAACCAAAACTCATATAAACTTTTGCATTATTTTTTTATTTGATCTAGTGGCTTCCATGCGTTTGTTAAATGCATTTAATTTTAATACTCTTAATTAATTTCTGTAGATTTAAAAATACCACTGATAATATACTCTATCTTTATCCAATGATTTCAATTATCTTGCATTCACTTGGTTTCATGAGTGAAGGATGATACGGGGTCTATTGTACTTTACAGAAAAGAATTATTATCATTCATTTCAATAGAAAATTATGGAGTTTTCAATTTTTAAAAACATATTTCTTGTTTCTAAATGTTTAATTCCTAGACCCTTTCTTTTAAATTATAAAAATAAAAATACTTCTTGGCAAACCAAACAACTGTATAAGAGGATTATTTATTTCCATTATTCAAAAGACCTTCTTTTAACTAGCAACAAAAAAAGTTTAAAGTTTTTTCACTGACCATCAAAAATTTGTATGTCTAGTGCATAATATCAGAGAACATAAAAGTAGCACAAGTCATATAAAATATTGAAAGTACTTTAAAAGCTGAAAACTGTCCAAGTATATCTTGGTTATATCTTTTACATGTGTTTGATAATATTTATTTACATAGTAAACCTCTAAAATAAAAAGGGAAATAATCGTTTATTTTTCACAAAACTGTTTTTTCTAACTGTTTTTACATTACATTTCAATCAGATTATATTCTAATATTTATTCTAAATTAAATTTTTTTTGAATAGTTGTTGAATATGATCTTGCTTGCGTTCTTTTTGCCTATCATCTGAATATTATTACTTGTGTTATCATTACGTATCTCATTGCTGATGTTTTTGTGGACTATCCTCTAGTTACAGTTATTACTTCTCTCAATTTGCTGCGCTTCCACCTCTTTAATCTTCAGCAATTGAAGACAAGACCTTTCAGTTATGGTGCTCGTTTCAATGTCTGTTCGTTGACTTATCCTCTTGTTAATATTGTTGTTACTTATCCTCCTGTTAACTTTCTTGCTACTTATCATCTTTCTAATGTTCTTGTTGCTTATCGTTTTTCTATTGTTCTTGTGGTTTATACTTTTTCTAGTGCTCCTGTTGCTTATCCTTTTTTATTGTTCTTGTTGTTTATACTTTTTCTAGTGTTTCTGTTGCTTATCCTTTTTATTGTTCTTGTCGTTTATACTTTTTCTAGTGTTCCTGTTGCTTATCCTTTTTTATTATTCTTGTTGTTTATACTTTTTCCAGTGTTCCTGTTGCTTATCCTTTTTTATTGTTCTTGTTGTTTATACTTTTTCTAGTGTTTATGTTGCTTATCCTTTTTTATTGTTCTTTTTGTTCATATTTTTTCTAGTGTTCCTGTTGCTTGTCCTTTTTCTAGTGTTCTTGTTACTTATTCTCTTTTCAGTTTTATTGTTACTTACATCTAAAAGTAGTCCAGACCTGATCCACTAGACAATTTCACAAAATAAACTTAATAACAACTTCTTGCTACTTCAATAATGTATTTTGGAGTTAATTTTAATTGTATATGGGGTTTCAAACAATTGAGTTCCTTCAAAATAAATAATGGGTTGAGAAGATTAGAATTTAAAAGCTGAAAACTTACATTGGTTTATTAATACAAATTCTTTATTTTGGTATAGTACCACATAAATGCCAAAATCATTATTCGTTTCTACTAATTTTTCTTTTAAATTATATTTTCCTCTTGACTATGTTCTTGTTGCTTATCTTCTTGATAGTTGCTAGTATTCTTGTTACTTAACCTCTTCTAATTAATAGTGTTTTTGTTTCTTATCCTGTTTCTAGTGTTCTTATTGATTATCCCCTTGTAACAATTATTCCTACTCTTCCACCTTTATGATATATCGCAATATTCCACTGCTCTTATTTTTTGTGACAATTTATGTTGAAACATTCTCAAATTGAAATCTGAGTATGTACTTTTAGAGTTATATAGCATATAAAACATTTTAATTGGATGAAACAACATCTGAATTTGTTAGAAATTTGAAAAACGTAGAAATTAATTATTTAAAATTTAAAAACTTCAAACTAATAGTTTGAATTATTGATATAACAATCGAAATTAAATATCAAATAATTTCTGATTAAAAGATAATAATATCGATTAATTTCTGATTTTACTGATGTCACATTTATTTGAGAAAGTTTAAATACAAGAGAATTTCCTTTTCATAGATTTAAAACTAAATAATACTAACATCCTACGAAAAGAGCAACTACTTTGTTAGAAATATAATAACTAAAGAAAGTACTTTTAAAACCAAATTTCAATACGTAACTTTTTATTGGAAAATATTTCATTTATTTCCAGCATCTGCATACGAGCTTCCAACGGAATGTCACAAGGATTTAAGGATTTAAATTTATTCTGCATGAATGTATTTCAAAATTCAGGTTATGCAAACAAAGATAATATATTTGCATAAAGGTTGTATTTGTAAAGGTTGTAGTTGAAGAAAGAACGGAAAAGGCAAGGGTAGGTATCTCACTCTCATCCCCATGTAATTGCTTTGCTGTTTTGTATTTTATTTGTAGGTTGGCAATTTAAATTTAATTCATAAAATACAGTACAAGTTAATAATATAAAAACAAGGATTTTTAATAAAAATTATACGAGTTATCAAAATATCAGATTATTGTAGTAAAACGCATAATAGGAATGGCAAAAATGTTTTTCGAAAAACAAAGTTGCTAATGAGAAGTTTCGAAACCAATTTTCTCCCCTCTACACTGCGCAAGCTCACCGAACAAATTGATTTAAAGTTTATCTCCTTTATTTTATCAGTCAAACCAGCAAAAGCATTTAGAACGCATATTTTGAAAGTGGATTCAACAGTTTAAAGTGAAATATAATTGCGGATAAAAATTCTGTTTAGTTATCTGATTGGTTGTTTCACATTAGACAATTTACATTGTTAAACAGAAAAACTTAAAAGTCAAACAATACCCTAGTCAATTCCAGTCAGTGATAACTATTTTTATACATAAAATAACCGATCTTAATACTGTTCTAAAATTATCCCAGCCTAAGAACAGTTTACTATAAAGTTGTCATTTATAGAAAACAATATGTTGAAAGAAAAATAAATTATTAATTACTGTAATTAGTAAATGCTGGTAATGTATTAACAAATATAACGCTTTCTAATTACTTAAGTTTTGATGATTCATATGCAAATTTTCACACAGGAAAGATTATTATTAAATTAGTTTCTTTTGATACAAATAAATAAAATGGAATTCATTTCTATTAAACAGTAAATAACTTCATTATTTAAAAAGTAGTCTCAGAAATAGCAAAATCAGAAAAATTGATATAATTCTGTCTAGTGATGTATTTCACTTCTTTAGGAAGAATTGATGAAAAATCAGTTTCAAACAAAAAAATATTGAGATGTAGGTTAATCCAACATTTAATGCATTTTTTTAAAAAAAAATATTGATAAATAGTATATTCGCGAATTCATAAATCCTGCGTTCAACCATCTGTTAACCCCTGCTTACTGCTTCTAAATTATTTTGAGGCAAAATGGCATGCATTAAGTACTTGAAATGCAATTAAATTAGTTTCTTTTAATACAAATAAATAAATTAAAATTCACTTCTGTTAAATAGTAAATTACTATATTATTTCAAAAGTAGTGTCAGGGGTAGCAAAAATTTAAAAAATGATATAATTATGTATAATGATGCAATTCACTTCTCTAGACAGAATTGATGAAAGATCAGTTTCAAACAAAAAATATTGAGTTGTAGGTTAATCCAACATTTTATGCATTTTGAAAAAAAATATTGATAAGTAGTATATTCACGAATTCACAAATCTTGCATTCAACCATCTGTTAAACATTGATTACATCTTCTAAATTATTTTGAGGCAAAATGGCGTGCAGTAAGTACTTGAAATGCAATTAAATTAGTTTCTTTTAATACAAATAAATAAAATAAAATTCATTTCTGTTAAACAGTAAATCACTATATTATTTCAAAAGTAGTATCTGGGGTAGCAAAAATTGAAAAATGGATATAATTATGTCTAATGATGCAATTCACTTCTCTAGACAGAATTGATGAAAGATCAGTTTCAAACAAAAAATATTGAGTTGTAGGTTAATCCAACATTTTATGCATTTTGAAAAAAAATATTGATAAGTAGTATATTCACGAATTCACAAATCTTGCATTCAACCATCTGTTAAACATTGATTACATCTTCTAAATTATTTTGAGGAAAAATGGCGTGCAGTAAGTACTTTTAAATAAAACCTAATTCGTGAGATGCAGTAAAAAGTCATCACTATTTCATTTCCTGTTAAACGCACAGGAAATTAAATAGACTATAAATAGCTTGACGTAGTATACTGCAGGAGAATCGCGAAGTAATATATTGTGCAAGTCGGTAAAATAATCACGTATTCACATTTCAGTGGGTTCAGATTAAGTTTACTCTGAGTTTAAGATTATGAAACAAGAAAGAATAAATTTTTGATGTTAATAAAGTTAATAACAAATGAAAATAATCAAAAATATATTTTTGCATAAATAGAAAATACATAAAAATTAACTATTATCAATTCTACAGCCTATCGCATTGATTATATATAACCTTCTTTTATGTGATTATATACAGGATGGGCACAAAGTCTTGCCCTGACTATAAAATTTATTATAAAATAAATATTGAATGCAGTAATTTACTTTTAACAATTTTTCTGTGCAATACATCAGAACAGAATTGATGTCTAAAATGTTTCTTAATCGCATTTATTTTTCTAATGAATCAACATTACATGTCTGCGAAAAGATGAATAAACATAATGCCCGTATCTGGGGATCAGAGAATCGAAATGTATTTGTACATGTAATGAAAGGCAGCTCTAGAAATAATGTTTCATTCATAACAAGGTTATTGTGCCGTTTTTCTTCACGGAAAAATCACTCCCTCTAATGTTTACTTAGATTTATTGAAACTGTTCATTTCACCTAAGTTATGAAAATTTCAACCATGGATTATTTATCAGCAAGGTAAGCACCTCCTTACTAGGGTTTCTTAGTTTTTGAGTTTCCAGACGAAATATTTCCGGGCTAGTGGATTGGACAGGATGGCTCAATACATGGTTTCTTCAACTAAAGGCTAGGATAAAAAAAATGTTGTCTGTACGATTGCAAACGACTTGAAGATAGTCCGAGCTATCACACGCTGAAATCTATTTAAGTGCGTGGTCGTATTGAAAACATATCAGTACATACAATGTACAATATACCAAAACAAACATGTGTATAATTATAATAGCCTGCGCAAAATAAACTTTTATATTCAGGTCAATACTTTTTCAATTACTTACTTTCACTTCCCCCAATAAAATGTGTTATTTATATATTGTTTTTATATATATGTTATTTATATAGTTTTTATATATATGTTATTTATATAGTTTTATATATATGTTATTTATATATTGTTTATATATATATATGTGTTATTTATATATTGTTTTTATGCATTGTTTTTTAAACAGTACATTTTAATCATGAGGGAAAATTTATTCATATGAACTTAATAGAAATTTGATATAAATATATATGAAATTTGATAAGTCACATAAAAAAGGATTATAGGGGTAAAAGGCATCTGAGTCAAATAGATGAATTTTAACTGAATCAAATCCTACTGCCAATTTTAGAAACTCCACAAGCAAAATAATCTAATACGTTTCACTGATGCCTGGATTGTAACTTGATTTTATTGTATTTGGATGATTCTCTACTTAAAATTACATTAAAAATTCAACCATGGTTACATTGAAATAAATATTAAAATCTAAGAACTTGATTGATTAAAATGTTGATTAACATTTTAACAAAATATATAAAATATAATTATAATAAATTAATTTTTTTAAATGATTGTTAGAGAATCAGGAATATCACTTTGAATTTTTTTCAGTAGTGGAACTACTTATTTGAAAATTTTATTCAAATATTTTATTAAAAAGTGGAACCTTTTCCTGATTTATTAATTAATTTTCCGATTTACTAATATTTTGCTTTTATAAATTTCATTGCAGTTTCAATTAAAAAGTTAAGTTTTTTATCAATATCTCAGTTATCAAAGGAAATACAATTGAGGTTATCTTGTAAATATACATTATTATCAGAAATATATGAAGTTTTCATAATTAGAAAAAAGAATGGAGATTTTTTTATTTTTCAATTTTGTTTATTGACAGTCCATTGCTTAGTAGAATCCAACCCTTCATATATAATGGTAAGCTAATATCTCTCAAAGAAAATTCGTTTTTATTTCAAACCTTCATTTTCTTTTTTGTTCGACAAATGTCGATTTAATTTTATTAAAAAGTGGAAAATTTTCCTGATTTATTAATTAATTTTCTGATTTACTAATATTTTGTTTTTATAAATTTAATTGCAGTTCAGTTAAAAAGTTTAGTTTTTTTTTTTTTTATCAATATCTCATTTATCAAAGGAAATACAATTGTGGTTATCTTGTAAATATGCATTATTCTTAGAAATATATGAAGTTTTCATAATTAGAAAAAAGAATGGAGATTTTTATTTCTCAGTTTTGTTTATTGACAATCCATTGCATAGTAGATTGCACCCTTCATATATAACGATAAGCTAATATCTCTCTAAGAAAATTCGTTTTTATTTCAAACCTTCATTTTCTTTTTGTTCGACAAATGTCGATTTAAATATTCTTTGTTCGTTACATTTACGACACTAATTGGAAATCTGAATCTGCGATTGGAATTTTAATTGCTATTCTCTTTAATAGCCCTTAGCTTGATTTTAATGATCTAAGAATACCTCTCATTTCTATCAAGTAGTTCACCCATTTGTAAATGTCAGTTAGAATACGGTTTTGTTGAGTTCAACAGATTTTAATAAGTAGTTTTTTCTACAAATGCTATTTATACAAGCCAGTATAAAACACTAAAAAAAACCAATAGTTTCTCATTTATCCTACTTATACAAATGAGTTAATACTTATCTATCATTAAGACTGATAAAAATAATTCTAGATTGGTTTTGTTTAATTTAACCTGTTATTTCATATTTTTTTTATTAAGAATTAAATAAATTCATTAAAATGTTCATCGAGAAAAATTTTATTCCACAGAAGAAAATAATCGAAATCGAAACTAAAAATATATAATTATTACAAATCCATACATTCTTATTATATCAAAGAATAGTAAAAAAATATGTAGCATTAATTTTTTTATTAGATTACAATCAAAATTTTGTTTTACACAAACTTTAGCTACCGTATTCTACAGATAGGTGAAGGGGCAGAACTTACTATTTATGAAATAAATCACAAATTTTTGAACAACAAACACTAGGTTTAGCTAACTTACAAAATTATTAGTACAAACATTAGCTACCTTACAACATTATTAGTACAAACATAAGCTATCTTATTCTGCAGATAGGTGAAGAGTTTTACTATTTTTGAAATAAATTAAAAATCTTCATTTCCGAATTTCTGAACAACAAACACTAGCATTAGCTGCCTTACAACATTATTAGTACAAACATTATCTACCTTACAACATTATCTACCTTACAACATTATTAGCACAAACATTAGCTACCTTATTCCACAGATAGGTGAAGTGGTTTACTATTTATGAAATAAATCCCAAATTTTCAATTCCAAATTTCTGAACATAAATTTAAGCATCAATTATAACAAAATTAAAATTTTTATGTGCACACATATTTATGTACACATTTTTATGTGCACAAGAAGTATTCACTCAACATTAGAAATGATAGACTTTTAAGAGATGTTTGCTAAAACTTAATAAATAAAAAATATATGCTACGGTCACAATTCTATTGTATGAAAAGTTAGATCATTTGTGACCCAGAAAAACATTTTTTCGGGGAAATTTACTCTGTACTATATTTAAATCTTTTAATTCAAACTTAATCTAGTTCAAAATTTTTAAAATATAGTACTTAAATAACATAGCGATATTATTTACCAACAACATCGTACCGATTTAAACAAGTTTGAAAAGAAGAATGCGACAGACAAGCCACAGGTTACCAATATCCTTTTCTCTCGAATACAAATAAATAGCGAATGCATCCTAAAACCAACATTCCGTACTCTTATAAATATCCAAGAAAAAAATAAGAAAAAGTACAGGGAAGCATACTGTTTTCAGCAATATTTTCCAGAAAGAGCCGAAAAGAAATAAAGGTTGCGAGTTGTTTCTCTTTCTTTCCGTATTGTTCAGTAACTGTAAAACGTAACGTCTTCTTTGGTTTTATTTCAAAATGCACTTGTAAAAAAAATCTTTTTTGCTTACGTTCACTGTATTTTCCATCGATTTTCTTTTTACCGGTTGTCCGAAAAATCACGAAGATACAAGGAAAATCGAAAGGTACTACTTATCGTTTCTACAATTTGGAAAAAGTTGTCACGCATGTCTTGTTATAGGTCAGAGGGATTAAGAGAGGACAAGAATGTATCCTCAAATTAGAAACACATTAAATTCACCGCACTGTTCTATCATCACTGCTAAGTTTTTATCATAAGATTCATTAATAATATTTGAGCCAGTTTTCCTTTTCCGATTTAATACCTACCTGAGTGTCTATTCTTGCTTTCAGTATGCTTTTTTTTTAGTTGGAGTGAAACATTAAATATATATATTCGCTATTCTGTTTGAACATGCATTATTTACTATTCACAACAAATAGTTAAATTGAATAAAGGATTTACATGGAAATGGAATCCGAAATCGAATAAATAGTTTTAAATATTGTCTATTTAACCATTATATACAAGATACGCATCACCGATTGCTATATTTCTATTTTCAAATATCTATATCTATATCATATATATATATATATATATATCAAATATCTATATCAATTGCTATATTTCTATTTTCAACTATGTCCCCAATGTAGAAGAATTGGGTTATTTTGATTTTTATTAACCCTACATATTTCTAAAACTATATTTTATCCCATGTTTATGATAAAATATATTTTGAAAATGTACAATAAAAGGCATTATAAAAGGTACTACTTATAGTTTCTACAATTTGGAAAAATATCTCACGCATGTCTTGTTATAGGTCAAAAGGATTAAGAGAGGACAAGAATGTATCTTCAAATTAGAAACACATTAAATTCACCGCATTGTTCTATCATCACTGCTAAGTTTTTTATCATAAGATTCATTAATAATACTTGAGCCATTTTTCCTTTTCGGATTTAATACCCACCTGAGTGTCTATTCTTGCCTTCAATATACTTTTTTTAGCTGGAGTGAAACATCAAACATATATATATGTATATATATTCGCTATTCGGTTTAAACGTATATTATTCCCAACAAACGATTAAATTGAATGAAAGTTTTACATGGAATCAAAAATCCAATAAGCTGTCATAAGTACTAATAAATGTAGAAGAATTGGGCTGTTTTGATTTTTAACAGCCTTACATATTTCTGAAAGTATATTTTATCTCATGTTTATGCTAAAATATATTTTGAAAATTTACTATAACCACTAGATTCATTAATAATACTTGAAACATTTTTCCTTTTCCTTTTCCGATTTAATACCTACCTGAGTGTCTATTATTGCTTTCAATATGCTTTTTTTTTGTTGGAGTGAAACATCAGTCATATAAATAGTATTCGCTATTCGGTTTGAACATACATTATTTATATATTATTCCAAACAAATGGTTAAATTAAATCAAGGTTTTACATGAAATCTGAAATCCAATAAGCAGCCATAAATACTGTCTCTTTAATCGTTATATTCAAGATATGTATCAACACTTGCTATATTTTTATTTTCAAATATGTGTTCAGTGTAGAAGAATTGGATTATTTTGCTTTTTAACAATTCCACATATTTCTTAAACTATATTTTATCTTATCTTTATGATAAAATATATTTTGAAAATCTGCTGTAAAAGTTACTACTTATCGTTTCTACAATTTGTAAAAAGTTGTCAAGCATGTCTTGTTATAGGTCAAAAGGATTAAGTGAGGACAAGAATGTATCCTCAAATTAGAAACACATTAAATTCACCACATTGTTCTGTCATCACTGCTAAGTTCTTTACCACTAGATTCATTAATAATACTGGAAACATTTTTCCTTTTCCGATTTAATACATACCTGAGTGTCTATTCTTGCTTTCAGTATGCTTTTTTTTAGTTGGAGTAAAACATTAAACATATATATTAGCTATTCGGTTTGAACATATATTATTTACTATTCACAACAAATAGTTAAATTGAATAAAGGATTTACATGGAAATGGAATCCGAAATCGAATAAGTAGTTTTAAATATTGTCTACGTAACCATTATATACAAGATACGCATCACCGATTGCTATATTTCTATTTTCAAATATCTATAACAATTATCTATAACAAATATCTATATATATATATATATATATATATATATATATCAAATATCTATATATATATATATATATATATATCATCTATATATATATATATATATATATATCAAATATATATATATATATATATATATATATATCAAATATCTATATATATATATATATATCAAATATCTATATCAATTGCTATATTTCTATTTTCAAATATGTCCTCAATGTAGAAAAATTGGGTTATTTTGATTTTTATTAATCCTACATATTTCTAAAACTATATTTTATCCCATGTTTATGATAAAATATATTTGTAAAATGTACTATAAAAGGTATTATAAAAGGTACTACTTATAGTTTCTACAATTTGGAAAAATATCTCACGCATGTCTTGTTATAGGTCAAAAGGATTAAGAGAGGACAAGAATGTATCATCAAATTAAAAACACATTAAATTCACCACATTCTCCTATCATCATTGCTAAGTTCTTTACCGCTAGATTCATTAATAATATTTGAGATATTTTTCCTTTTCCTATTTAATACCTACCTGAGTGTCTATTCTTGCTTTCAGTATGCTTTTTTTTAGTTGGAGTGAAACATCAAATATATATATATATATTCGCTATTCGATTTGAACATATATTATTTACTGTTCACTACAAATGGTTAAATTGAATAAAGGATTTATATTGAAATGGAATCCGAAATCGAGTAGGCAGTTTTAAATATTGTCTATTTAGCCATTATATTCAAGATACGCATCACCGACTGCTATATTTCTATTTTCAAATATGTGCTCAATGTAGAAGATTTGGATTATTTTGTGTTTAACAACCCTAGATATTTCTTAAACTATATTTTATCTCATGTTTATGATAAAATATATTTTGAAAATTTACTATAAAAAGTACTACTTATAGTTTCTACAATTTGGAAAAAGATATCACGCATGTCTTGCTATAGGTCAAAAGGATTAAGTGAGGACAAGAATATATCCTCAAATTAGAAACACATTAAATTCACCACATTGTTTTGTCATCACTGCTAAGTTCTTTACCACTAGATTCATTTATAATACTTGAGACATTTTTCCATTTCCGATTTAATACCTACCTGAGTGTCTATTCTTGCTTCCAATATGTTTTTTCAGTTGGAGTGAAACATCAAACTCCGGTTTGAGCATATATTATTTATATATTATTCACAACAAATAGTTAAATTGAATCAAGGATTTACATGAAATCCGAAATCCAATAAGTAGTCGTAAATATTGTCTGTTTGATCATTATATGAAAGAAATACATCAACGATTACTATATTTTATTTTCAAAAATTTATTCAATGCAGAAGAATTGGATTATTTTGCTTTTTAACAACCCTACATATTTCTTAAACTATATTTTATCAAATCGTTGTGATAAAATATATTTTGAAAATTTAATCTTGACATATTCATTCATTTTTTCATGATATATATTTCCTATTCAGGATTTTCATAGGTGTTCAAAAGATTTCTAAACAAATGTAATACATAGGAAATGAAGAGATGCAAAGGAACATAAATGTTTGTTGATCTTACATTTGTGGAAATGTTCTCTTAAATAAAACCATTAGATATTAAAATTGTTAGTTAAACACCAGATAATAAATCTTGTTATAATTCTTGGAGAGACAATAAAAAAAATATTACAACATATTTAAAATTAAGAAATTTTATAAAACGTATATGTAAAAAAATGTTATTTAATTTTAGAGAAGATGAAATGCCCAGTTTTAATTTATTCATATGGTCAATTTACTAGTACTCTGGCCTTTGGTGTATCAGGTTTGAGTCCTGGCAGTGGCACGGATGTTTGTTAGAGGTTCGGAATCTACATTTAACTGTAGGTCTCGGTCTAATGAGCCTAAAGTGTGCGCAAAAATGCAACGGACCAAACCATTCACATTTCATGATTTTTAAACAACAGACCTTTTACATGATTTCTAATCAACTTTCTTTTCTTGAGTGTTTTTAATATTTAACTTCACAGATTTGTGCTAATTTTCTTGCAGTTCATCATTATGATATTTAGTATAAAGTTATGCACTGTTTAAGAACTTCACACCTACAAACGTTGCGTGATTTTTCTCAACACCGAGGTAGTTAAAATCTCGTAGGATGTAATGCAAACTCAGCTAGAGCAATTGAATTAATGTCTTAATGTCTGTCAATTATTTTAATGTTTTCAATGATAGAAAATTCTCAAAATACAACTTTTGCAATACCTGAGTTAGTTAAGTTGTTCATTTATCAATATTTAACATGTTAATTTTAGAAGAATATGGCAAATCTCAAGTAAATTAGTATATACTTTAATCTAACACAATGCATCAGATGACAATAACCATCTATGAATGTATTATTCATATTTACATGCTGTTTATTTAAAATGCATGCTTATGTCATACAACAAGCAATCGAATTGGTCGGACATTAATGTGAAAATGCTGCCCGAAATGAATTTGTTCAAAATAAAATATTTTTAATGCCCTTACTTTTATGGAACTATATATGATAAACAATAATAGAGTTTATGTATATCTTTGTAGTATCGCTAATTCCTTACTTTAAACGACTTGATGGCCAATCGGCTAGCGCTCTGGCTTTTGGTACCAGATGCTTCATGTTGGAATACTGGCTGTGGCATGGATGCTTGTTAGTAGTTCGGAATCCACGTTAAACCGTAAATTCCCTGTCTAATTAGCCTGAAGTGTGCAAAAAAAATGACCTAGAGCGACAACCTTACTTTAAATCTCATGATTTTGCATACTGATTTAAATAAATGTATGTGCAGTCAGCGGTTAATATTAGCGATTAATATCTTTGGATCTCTGTTTAACGTTATTGTTATGTAATTCAAAAGTTTTAACATTCAGAGAATTCAATGTTAAAACATTAACTCTAAAATACTTTTGGAATCTAACAGCTGAAATATATTATTCAGTCTGTTTCACGTTGGTCGATTCGCACCTCCATTTAAATAAATAGCCCAAGTGTATTGAATATCAATTG
This sequence comes from Caerostris darwini, assembly GCA_021605075.1. NCBI lineage: Eukaryota > Metazoa > Arthropoda > Arachnida > Araneae > Araneidae > Caerostris > Caerostris darwini. The sequence goes on from BPLQ01003004.1 coordinate 119,014, forward strand.
ATGTATTTCAGGTACTAATTAACACAAGAAAGTAATTAGATAAGGAAAGATTCCATCTCCCAAATTTCAAGAACAAATCAATGCACCAAGATTCATAAACATTCTTAATTTACTCTACGAGATCTTTCCTGTAGTATTGATTTCTGTAATGAGTCGTGACTCGAGTTTTTCTTTTAAAAAGGAATATTCAACAGCATTTAGCATTTTTCCCAAAAGCAATTCAATAAAGTTATCTCTTATCATCTCACCTTGATCGTATGAAATTGATTGTTAAAATAAATGTATTATTAAATAAATATACGTGCAGAGAATGATTAATATTTTTAACAGAGAACGATTAGACCCAAAGTTCAGCGTTATTGCAATGATATGAAGAAGCTTTAACGTCCAGAGAATTCAATGTTAAAAAATAACTAAAAAACATTTTTGAAATCGAATATCTAAAAGATATTATTCAGTGTGCTACGCTTAGGTCGATTCCCCTTTCATTTATATAAGTGTATTGAATATTAATTTAATTTCTGTTACTAATTAACACAAGAAAGTAATTAGATAAGGAAAGATTCCATCTACCAAATTTCAAGAACAAATCAATGCACCGAGATTCATAAGCATTCTTAATTTACTCTACGAGATCCTTCCTGTAGTATTGATTTCTGTAATGAGTCGTGTCTCTATTATGAGTTTTTCTTTTATAAAAAGAAGCATTCAACGGCATTTAGCATATTTCCCGAAAGCCATTCAATAAATTTATCTCTTATCATCTTACCTTGATCGTATTAAATTAATTATTAAAATAATTGTATGTGCAGCGAATTATTAATATTTTTAACAGAAAATGATTAGACAAAAGTTTAATGTTATTGTTATGATATGCAAAAGTTTTAACATCCAGAGAATTCAATGTTAAAATATTAACTCAAAAACACTTTTGGATTCTAATAGCTAAAAGTTATTGTTCAATGTGTTTTCCGTAGGTCGATTCGCCACTTATATAAGTGTATTGAATATCAATTTATTTATTTCTGGTACTAATTAACACAAGAAAGTAATTAGACAAGGAAAGATTCCATCTACCAAATTTCAAGAACAAATCAATGCACCGAGATTCATAAGCATTCTTAATTTACTCTACGAGATCCTTCCTGTAGTATTGATTTCTGTAATGAGTCGTGTCTCTATTATGAGTCTTTCTTTTATAAAAAGGAGCATTCAACGGCATTTAGCATATTTCCCGAAAGCCATTCAATAAATTTATCTCTTATCATCTCACCTTGATCGTATTAAATTGATTGTTACGGCAATTCAAAATCTTCATGGCTTCCTTCTTCCTTCCTTATTTATTGCCGCATTCTATTCATGCTATATATTTGCATTTGGATAAAAAGTAATAGCTTCGTTATTCAAACTCACGGAGGCAATATTTTATGTGCAAATCCTAAGCTCCTTATGTCTTGGTCAGAACCTTATGGCTCATAAATGCTTATAAGGTGCTGCTTTAGTTAAATGAAGAATTTGTTTAGAATATTGTCTTTAAACTGAACAAAATATTATAATCATGTAGATATTTAAATTTAAATAAGAAACTATGTTTTTAGAAAAATAGCAAATTGCAAGGTCTTTTTATAATTGGGTTCCATAAAACTAATAAGTTCTATTAATCTCTTAAATTATTATTTCTTCCTTTCTTTCAGATTTCGTATTTGCTCAACTTTGGCGAGGAAGATTATTTTTGGACAAATGTTGATTGCCTCTGAAAAGAAACTAGAAAACTCTTTACTTTTATTTAAATTTTTCCTGCGCTGTATTTAACCAGTTATTCGAACTAACAATACTTCTTTCTTGGAAAATATATTAAGGATTTTAATTATGAAAAGAAATATTTTAAAGGATTTTCTTTAACAGTTAAATGAATGCAGCATTTTTCGCTTTAAAATCCCTCCTTTGAAAGAAAACACAACGCGGATTAAAAGATAATATTTTATAAATGTGACCTGAGAGTTACATATTCCACATTAGCATATAGAGTATGCTTTGTATTTTATTTCAATATTTCTCTAAAATAAATTATTTGGGAATAAAAAATTATTTCAAGATAAAAGAATAAAACTTGGTTTTTATCAACCGGGGTTTAATTTTATCATGCTTTCTGTATTTAACCCGAATTATTCATAAGATATTTAATATTTTTCGCTCATTTATCGATTCTACTTTAAAGAACTAGGTTCCTATGTAAATTTTATATTAAAATTAATGTCTCTATTTTGCATTATAAAGATACTGTTGTTGTTAAAGGAACTTATGCATTTACTTCTTCGTAACTCTATCCAGATATATTCTATTCTATTCTATTTATAGCTGTAAAGAATTCGCCTAAAATCGGACTCCAGCCAATAAAGATCTGGTGTCAAACAGAAAAACCTTTGATGTCAAATCAAAACCATGATTGGTTATTTCGCCTCCAACAAAATTGTTTCAACTAGTTTATTTCCACTTAAATAGTAAAAAGTATTTTATTTCACACTGAGTTAATGTAAAGAGTAAATTGTTTTAGTGCTTTGCAACTGATTTTTGATAAAAATGCTTTGTTAAATATTTTTTTAATTAATCAAGCTGCTTTGCATCTCTTTTTATGACTACTTTTGTCATAAGGTTACATAACAACTTTGTTGAGCTTTGTAGCTATGGTAAAAGCTTTCACTTTTTCATAAACCAAAGATGAAAATAGAAAAAAATTATTTTTTTAAATGCTCTTTAATGATTTAAAAAATTAAACAAATTTATAGTAGGATCTATGTTTTATAACTGTTCATTGTAAAAGATAAAAGAAAGGTATGATTATTAAGGTTTTAAATCTGACACTTGAATTTCGTTTATATTTTAAAAATAACTACAGAATTTGATAGTAATAAAAAATAAAACCTTATTAAGTTAAATTCTAAATCATATATATTTATTTACACAACAATAATAATAATAATAAGCATATTAGGATTGTTATTACATCCTAATATATTACATAAGCTTTTAATATAATCTAAAAAATAATAAACTTACACATTCAAAGGAAATATACGTCAGTGTTAATAATATTTTATCCAACATAATTACAGTGTGTTATAGATATGGTAACATTTAATTGTATGAAATGTTTTCATTCGTATGTTATGTTAATTTAACGTTATTTATAATTACACAGTGACAAAATATATGGATATCAGGTGTTTTTTCTTCTCGCTGCGCTGCTGTAAATATAAAAACAAAGTAAACAAATAAACAAAAAATTATTTTCGTTCACTTAAATTGTTCATTTATGAAGAAGTTAAGTGTAACTAAGCAAATTTTTATTTCGATAAAACAGCAACTGGTTATTGCTCGGGTGTTATTAAATGTATTTTATAAGATAAATCTATATGAGATATTTATTGAAAGCAATAGGAAACTTATTTGATATTGGATCAAATTATCTTAGACTTAAACAGTGATAAGTATCTACTGTATAATTATTTTATTTTAAAATAAGATATTCGTACAAATGGTAAAATTTATTTGAAATATAAATAAATCAGTTCGCAACACAAAAATATATATAATTAAATTCAGTCAACGTCCACACGTTAAATAGAAAGAAAAGTTCAGTAATTTAGAAAACCATAAATGCGTTCCATCGAAAACAATCCCACAACACAGAAATATATAATTAAATTCAGTCAACGCCTACACTTTAAATATAAAGAAAAAACTCAGTAATTTAGAAAACCATAAAAGTCTTCCATCGAAAACAATCCCAGCGATTTACTTTAAGAATGAGTAATCGTCCACTATTTTTTCAAAATTCCTTGAAACGTGCTAAAAACGGTTGAGTCCTCGCCTTAAAATAAGAAATCACTTTAACAAATAGCTCCGGATACTTCCTCCTAAAGAGATAATTTTCTGTCGGAAGAAATTTTGTCTACAGCACATGCTGAATCTCTAGGGTCAAAGTAATGCATCTTATCATTAATAAAAGTACGCTACATCTCTGGCACTGGCACAGATGCACCGTAAGATATCTCTCCAATGTTATCGGTTCCAAGCTTTTTGTCATTTGTTATTATCTCTTTCCGCGTCTCAGCGGAAAACATGTTTTGCAAGAGTTGGTGACCCTGGTTTCTTTCCAATATTGGATTAGGCGTGGTAGGAGTCCCTGAGGAATTAAATAGTTCTCCAAAAAACCCAGAGTGTGGATAAAATGTTTCTTCCTACAAAACACAATCAAAACATCGTTTATATCACCATACATAAATAAAGAGTGTCCTTTTTATAAGAAAGGTGTATGACAGAGATAGTGGCCTTCCAGTTTGCGGTAACGATTTTTTCAATGAAAGATAAACATCTTTCTGGGCAGTAGTTCTAGAATTTTGAGACAGTTACTTTCATTTTTTTATTAACTCTTGTTATTTTTGCTTCAGAAGTTGCCGTTCTGATGCTTTTCGAGTTATCCTGCAGGCTACGTTTTTCGTGAAAGAGCATAAAAGAAATAAGTGAACGCTTGAAATGATTGCTTTATTTATTTAACCATCTCAAAATTTAATTTGAAGTTATACAAACATTAATTTCTAAAGTGAATTGCATTGGTATAAATATTTAATAAAGGGATGATATTAATGATTTAAAGATTTAAGAAATGCTCAAAAAAATATTGATAGGATTGACCTATAAATGTATCTTTTTATTGATAAAAAGGATATTAAATCATCAATAAGTATCAATACTTTTTTTTTTATAAAAATAAAAACAATGTTCAAATATAATATAAGTTTTATTTAGTGTTTCAAGTATATTTTTCTGCATTTAGTAATAATTTATTCATTTTTTTTTTTTTTTTTGTATATTTTTGTGATAGTAAATTTTGTGTTCGCTGAAATTTAGAGGTATTTTAATTCATTACTTCTTGAAGAACAATAGACAGATAAACATTCAGCGAAACCTATATAAGATTTTATATTTAGTCCGCTTTATAAAATTTATATTCACTGTATTTTATATGAAAATTACATAAATTCATACGTGAAAATATGAAAAATAGACAATAGAGTACGAAAGTGAATAATAATAGATATTTAGTGAGGATCACTTTTAAAAAAAAACATTAAAAACTTTTTTTATAGAAAAGGTAAAGACGACGTGATAACTCATTGTTTAATCAAAACTCGCGAGTCAGATGCATTTTTTTTAACTTTATCAACTCAATCAGTGTCGAATCAGAAGGCTATTATAAAACAGATATAATTTACTTAAAGACAGTCTTTCTGCAACAAGTAGATGAAAAGTTCCTAAAACTTCAAGATCATGTCTGAAATCATGCGAAAGCTAGTACAGAAATTTGATTTGCGTCGCCAATCTATCCTAATTAGAAAGAGATGAAACTCGGACATATGTGGGATGACAGTGAAGTTACACGGGGTTGACTTACACCCCTTACTCTCTGCTCACCGTAGCAACTAATTCCTCCCCTTTGTCATGGACTATCGGGCTTCCGTATTTCATCTAATCAGTTTCGAGTTCGACACTGAGTCCGTGGCAGACCCAGCGTCAGGGAAGCGAAGCGTCATGATTGCGGTCGAGATAGCCGTTCCGCTTTGATTTATTTGGTTATCAAACTGACACTGCAAGAATATGAAGCACTCTCCCCTGTTTCCCAATTATGTCAACGCTCGCACTTGTCAACGACGCTCCTAACTTCTCTTCAGGAGCAATGCTCATGGCGAATGGCGTTAACAGACAGAAAGCACACCGCGGGGACGGTGGTTTGAAATGGACAACCTTCTCCAAGGGCATTTTTATTGGATTTCTTAGCTACTTACGCTAAAGGCAAAGCGCTTCAAGAAGAATGGGAAGGGTAAAGGAAAATATTTGTCTTCTTAATTTATACCAAACACGCGAGTCTGTATTCTATTTGGAAATTGGGGAAGGTAAGCGAGTAATAAATCACTTAAAAGATAAAAACAAATCAACTTTCCAGAATATTAATGTTTGGATATTAATTTTATTTATTTTAATTTCCATAATGGGCATTGGATCATTAAATTGTGGATCTTTTATAAAACGAACCACACTTTGGTGGATCAAAGTTGGTTCCTGGAGTTGTTGCAATTCTGAACGTAACATTGAATAAAGGCAGCACCAAAAAATATGATATCCTTCTTTATGTACTCAGCGAAAAGATTTTTCGATCTACAAACTTATCTTTGCTCATTACCTTAAACACAAATTTTCAGTTCGATTCACAAGAAGCTTAAACAAAGTTTTCTTAGATCAGAAATACAGTGTGTTAACCATTAGGTTGCTCCAGATATCATGCTGCATTGTACATATAGACACTCATGGCCCAGTAGTATGGTGCCCTAATTAGCATGAAAGAAGGGAAAGGATCCATTCAAGCTGGTTGGGTGCGCTACATTCACTACTTAGAAAACCATTAAGTAAACTTAATGGTGGTTGCCTGTATCGACCACCGGACTGTCTGAATGGAATTTTCCAGGTCTATTCCAGTGCTAAACTAAAACATGGACCTATTTCCATTTAAAATCCCCCTGGAAGGTTAATGCGTCATCTCAAAGAATAAGTTGACTTATTGAAATAGTAAGGTCGTGTTTATATTATAAATGTTTAATAATTTTTAAAAGCTCCTAAACCAGTGTAAAGAATCATAAGTATCATTATCTTTATGCTTAATACAATACAGAGAAGCAAGTAATTTTAAATACGCATATCATCTCATTTAATTATAAATATTATAGGATGAAATCATACAATAATAGAACGCGTGAAAAAACTTCTCATTTCTGAAACAAAAATGAAAGACATCAGTTTGAAAAAAGACAGCAGTGAACTTGGTTTTATCAAGGATGTATAAAATATCAAGAATTCAATTGGGATATACATACAATGCGTACCGTACATACATACATAAAGAAATACAGAGTTGGCAAAAAGTCCTTACAAATGAAAAAATAATGATATTAATCTACAATTTTTCACTAAGAACATTGACATGATGCAGAATGTTTTATAAGAGCAAAACAGTACGTAGTTCAAAATGTTACAGATAGGAAGCACTAACAGTCATTGTCCGAAAATATTCAAATAAGGAGGATTATAAAAGAACTGACTATTCAGAGGATTCTTTTTTTGAACGAATCATCAATTTGATATATAGTATAAGTTGTCTCGCGAATTCAATGGAAAATTGCATCCATACATCCCGACATGTTGAAACGACATCTGAATGATTGTTACACATCTCCAATCTTGTTTTAAACTGTGACGGATGACATGTGGAATACGTGCTATTGAAACAAGTTCTTCAGTAAGCATATTGTTCGTGACTTTATGTTGATTTCTATTTTGCTTAGATAAGCGAGCTACATATGTCATCGATAACATTTGTACAGTAACTTATTCTGCATATTTAATTTAGAATTCAATAAATAAAAGATCCAGCGAGCAGTCTGTTCTTTTATAATCAACTTATTTGCCTAATTCTGGAAGAATTGTTTGTTAGAGCAACTTATCAGCAATATTTTGAACTACAACCTGTTTTTCTACTAAGAAATTCCCTCATTCTGACAGTTTTTAGCGAAAACTGTACTTTCGTATTACTGTATGAAATTTTTTACGAATTTTTAAAGTTTATGCAAATTTTTTCCAGCTTGAACAAATACAATAAAGAAAATATAAATACAAATACAAATTATTTAATTCATCACGCTTTATTTTATGCTTCATTTCCAAAGAATTTATTTTAATTCGAATTTTGTTATTAAAAACTCATTGAATTCGTGTTTTGAAATGGGGCACAAAATTATTCTTAATGCTACAAAATTTTACAAATTTTCACCCCTGTCACACCTTAATAGATTTAATACATAGCACATTATTAAAATATAAATACATTTTTGTTTTAAAATGCGTTTTGCTATAAAGATGTCTTTATATTTTTAGTATATTTCACTTTTTTTCATATACACATGGATGTATAAAAATCATAAATTTATAAAGTCTTTACAAAAATTACTACCATGAGAAGTAGTATATGTGTATCCTTCTAATTAAGTTTAATTCATTAGCCATTTTCTAGAAAATAAAGTAGTTTATATTAAAACTTCTAAGTGTGTTTTAAAATTGCATGATATTTGTGAGATTTAATGCAGTTTATATTTCTTTTTAATGAAAATTTGCTTGATATAGTTTAAAATTATATTTCCTTAATGTAAGCACAATATAATATAAAATGTAAATAATTCTAAATGCCACAAATGCCAAATTTAGAAACACAGTATATTTCGTTTAAAATGTTCAGCTTGACTGTAGAAAGTTATGATCATTGATGAAATAATTTCATATCATTTTTATATACCACTAACAATACCTATACATATATGTGTGTGTTTGAGGGAAAACTGACAAGAAGTGAATTAAATCCACGACCATTTTGCCCGGCATAGTCACGGCGGTATTCGCTAAACGGAAATTATCATATGTTTCATAGAAGCACAATCAAATTTTGTACCATCAGAACAATTAACCATCACAACATTCTCAATACAAAAACCCTAAAGTGCTTTAAATTAAAACACCTTAAAAAAAAGAGTTAAATAAATTATTCAAAATCCGGAGTGCCCATAAGCTACAGAATCGAAACTGAAAACCATTAGCCAAACACAAATATCAAAAGGATGAACGGCTAGAACTGCATTGGCAGATCAAAAAAGAACACAAATCTTTATACAAAAAAACAATAACAAAATGTTAAACTGTCCAGGAAGTCAATAAAACCCAAAAGAAATTAATTATAACATCCTGAGAATAGCTGTAACAAGGAATATTTACTTTCATGATAATATAAATACCTTGTCTGGCTCGCTAGATTATTCGATCGAAATAAAAGCACATTTAACCAAATCAAAACAAGCACATATTTATATATATATATATATATATACACACAATCTGAACAAATTCGTCTGTTGACGTTCTAAATGTGTATTCCTGGTGAAAGCAGCTGGGTATTCAACTTTTCCAGTTTTTTTGAAGTAGAAAATTCTTTCATATTTTTGTGTTGGGCCTTCATCGATGATAAATGACAGTGTGAGTTTCGAGAATAGCATTTTGAAGAGTTACAAATGATAAGCTCCAGATATGGAAATGCTTCGTTTTGTTCCTTTTGTTGAGAAATGATACTCGCCACTTTTATCTTCTTTCATTGGTTCAAAGAAGAACTCTTCTGGAAACTAAAATTCTAAGACCTGAAGTCCTTCGATCTAGATCAACGAGATTCTAAAATTTGGGTTTGATTATGTACGTCTAATTTAATATAAATCCTATTATAGAATATGTCTGTTGGATTCAGAAACTTTCATATTTCTTAAGTAAAAATGTAATACTTCTAAATGTTTTTTTTTTCTAATGCAGCTGGCAAACACTTAGACATGGACGTCTTGGATGCCTTAAAGCAAGAGCTGCACAGACGTACTCACTTTGCATTACCCAGGGGGGCGTGTAACTTGAAGATAAGCCACGGACGCGGAGTAACAATGCCCCCGCAACGCTCTACGATCCTATTAGGACCGGGACCTACGGTTTAAAGTGGATTCCGAACCACTGCAAACATCCATGGCACCGCCGGGACTCGAACCTGAAACCTGTGGTACCGAGCGCCAGAGCGCTAACCACTGGACCATTCAGGTCCATACTTCTAAATGTAAGAAATAATAAATTGCAAAATGTCGACTGATAATTTCTATATTCTGAGAGTTAGGTAAATTTATCAATATAAAAATATAAAAGTACACCACGTTAAAGTATCGGAATAGTCGATTACGTTGATTCGAAATAAATTAATTCAATGTGTAAATTTTCATGATATATCAGTGTCCTATGAAGTTTTTAATTAGGAGAATATTACAATGATCTTTTACAGATCTGATCATTTTAATTCTAATTAAATATGTTCTTTTATATATTAACCTTTCAATAGAGAAATTTTAAAGGCCTCTCATTCTGAAGAAATATTTCCTTTTCCGAGTGATTGATTTTAATAAATTATTGATTTTTATTTTGTCATCAAATTGCATTCTAAGAATAAATGCCTCAGTAAAATATCAATTTTTCTATATTTGACACCTTCATTTCTAATATACGTATTTTTAGGTGCAAAGTAACAAATTTGTAATTGTTGAACATGCTGCATTAGTGGTGAATGACTTAGGAAGTTATCGGCGTTAGAAAAAAGTATAAATGTTGGAATCGAAATGAGAAAAATAATATTAGTATTAATTAATTAACAAGTTGTATTAATTAATTTTATACACACACACATATATATATGTAGATATATATATATATCATTATTACTCCTTTATTCTTTTATTTTAACCATAGAGTTTTACATAAATAACAACAGGCTAATTTACTTGTTTTATTTTAAATAAATTAATTGCATTTCCATTTCCAAGTTGTAGACAGGAAACTATTATCAATAAAAAGAATCTCTAGTACTATATGAACAAAATCAATACGCATAATTATTTAAGATATATATCCAACTCTATCTCGGTTTCGCTCTGCATATATATATAATATGTTCATGTATTTTTATTTGTAGGAAAAGGGGGAAGCAATAACCCTTAATGACATAGAAATAACTACCCAAAAATAATGTAACTTTGTTAGAAAGGAATTAAAATAAATAAAATGTAAATGGAGATGCATAGAATAATGAAGCAAATCACATTAATGATTATTTTATTTTCAGCCTCATCACTATTAACTACATTAACCACATGGCAATTATCATTTTCTTTGCATTTGTTAAAAATAATCCTTTAGTTATAAATGTTTAAAATCATTAAACATAGACGTCTGAAGTAGTCTAGACGTCTGAGCCACGATAGTTCACAATATACTAATTAAGGAATCTGAAAAGGGTGGCTTTTAATTACATTTAATAGTAATTTAAATATAAATTTGTTTTATAAATAGTTATGTTACAATGTACAAGCATATTAATTGAGTTGTTTTCGCATATAGATTCTATTACAATAAGTAGTCCAATATTAAACGCACCTGCAGATTATATTTGAGTACAAGCTACATTTGATCAGCCTGAAATTCAGCAAATTACATTTCAATTTATACTTTAAACCAACTTTTCCTCTTTGTAAAAAAATATGCACAGTTTGAATAAAATATCTATTGAAAAATTTTAATGTTGACAAGAAAAACAAAGTCTAGTATTTTTATGCGTTTCAATTAATCAAAGAAAGATGTCTTGAAAAAGAGATGTCTTTTCTAAGTTTCAAATAATCAAAAAGATGTGAAGAAGGCATAGATGTTTGAAGTTATCTAGATGTCTGAATCACCATGGTTCACATTATTCTAATTGAGGAATCTGAAAAGGGTAGCTTTTAATTACATTTAATAGTAAATTAAATATAAATTTGTTTTATATATAGCTATGTTACAATGTACAAGTATATTAATAAAGATGTTTTGTAATAGAATCTATTACAATAAATAGTCCAATATTAAATGCACCTGCAAGTTATATTTATGAGTACAAGCTACATTTCATCACCTGAATTTTAGCAAATAATATTGCAATTTATATTTTAAGCCAACTTCTTCTTACCTTTATCAAAAAATATGCAAAGTTTGAATAAAATGTCTATTGAAAATATTTAATGTTGAACAGAAAAACAAAATCTGGTATTTTTAAACGTTTCAATTAATCAGAAAATTTTTGTTATGATTAGAACATTTTCATACAGTAAAATATCTTGCGGAAGTCAATTATTTTGAGTATTTAAAAAAATTAATAATGATACTTAAATAAACTTTAAAAAAAGAAATTCAAAATTTTCTGTACGACTCTTATACATTCTGACGATGGGGATCGATTAGCATGCTAATTTTCACCCATTACCAAAGCATAGAGCAGAAATATGCTGTTTAACTTTAATCGAAGAAAAATATTAAAATACTAAATTTATCAATAACTCAGTAATAAATTTCTATCTAGTTACGATAAAAAAGTGTGTTATACTTTACATATCGTTATATATGCTATCCTATTATAAATGGTAATGGTCTTTTAAGAAAAGTATGATAAATTTGATCTGAAAGAGGCATTACACAAAAAAATATATATTTCGTTACTCTGATTTCATGAGCACTATGGCAATTTCGCTGTGCAATCTGATCTTTGAATATTTTTAATCCTCAAGTTCCATTGACCGCCTTTGAACTGAGATAAACAGCTATTGCAGAGGTAATGATTTCAACTGTTATTCGAGACGTTGAAGGGGATTCAATTACAATGCACTTACTAAATATATTGTCAACTCCATCAGCTTGTCGGCTACTGTTAGATTATGTTACAAATCTATTCCTACGATTATACTTGTGATATTTTATTAAATATACTTCGACGATGAAATTTTGTAGATTTCTAGTTTCTTTTATTGCATTAAGCTTAATTTACTTCAATCAGAAATCCCATTTCTGCATTTTATAAGATGTTTTATATACCAGTGTGTGCAATAGCCTCTGTCAAATACATACAATTTTAATAGCAAAGGAAGCAACAAGAATAAAATTAAAATTTACCCAAACAACTGTATAGTTTTCTGCACATGAATATTTACATTAAAAAAATAATAATTTATGTATGATAAGTAGAAGTTTATAAACTGGTAATATGATATGTATTTCATTAAATTCGAAAGCCTTATAGAAAATATTAAATAATTTTAAAGAATCCTGCTCCTTTAATTATGAAAAGGTATTATATTATATGAAAAATTTATTACGTGGGCAATTTTGTACATTTTTAGTTATTTCAAAGGTATTTATTCAAAACATTCCTTCACAATAAAAAAATTAAATGAATAAAGAAGAGAATTAGAATTGGGCTAATTATTTATGTTTATTCTCCTGTAAAGCATATAAGGAGATATATATTTACTTATATACATATAAGGAGATATACTTATTTATGTTTATTCTCCTGTAAAGCACATAAGGAGATATCACTGTCAGTTACAAGCATCTCGCACTGACAGTCATATTTCCCGAAGGTAGTTTTCCGAGGTTTTCTCTCATAAAACAGTAAATGAGGTTAACTTGCTCAACAGCGGCTAATAACTGTAAAAAATCATTCGTGTACACAATAATTTGTTCTCTTTACTCGTCATGGACTATTCGTCTTATACGATGTAGTACACGGAATACGATGTCATAAGTTGTAGTACGTGTTATAAGATGTTGGTGTAAATGAAAAGTACTTTAATTGTTTTCATTTAACATACTCAGCCAAATCTTTGAATTAAAATGTAAAATGTAAAAATACTAAGATACTAAGAAAATGTAAAAATAAAGATACTAAGAAAATGTAAAAATACTAAGATACTAAGAAAATGTAAAAATACTAAGATTAACACTTTTCAAAATCAAATGAAGCATGTTAAAATCAGAGGATTAGCCACATTAAATCCTGCTACGAAAATGAATGTCTGAACTATAAATAAATGCATATAATTATTTTCTGGAAGACTGAAATTGTTATATATTTTAGATATAAATAACATTAAATTTGTTTCATGCCTAAAAAGGATGTTTATATATCAAGTTATTTCATCGTGTTTAAATACGTAGAAAAGAAGTGCAATTTTAATGTGAAATGTTTAACTCTTTCGACATTTGCCATTTGAAAGAATATAAAACATCGAATATTTTTAGCCATAAATTTTCCATATATTTTACATCTAATTTTATAGCTTCATTTATGTCTAGTATGCCGTTGTCTAACATATTCCGGAAAATATTAAATTCTGAAACTGATATTTTTCAACATCTGAATACCTTTCATATAGAGCATTCAAATTTCTTTTTTATAACTGCAAGAGTTCGGAAATATGTTATTAGGATTTATCCCTATACAGTAAGTATACTAAATGATTATGTAGATCCCTATTCAGTTCTCCTAATTTACTTCATTTTAATAACGTTTGATTAACCAATTAAAAAGCAATGAATAAAAAGTTTTTAAGGAAATTCCTTTTATGTTTATTGTTTATTTATGTTCTTTTATGTTATGTTTATTATTGTTTATTGTGTTTATTTATAATTAATTAATTAATTTAATAATGTTTATTATTGTTTATTTATGTTGTGTTTATTATTGTTTCTTTTATGTTCATTTTAAGTTTATGTTTCCTTTTAAGTTCTTTTATTTTAAATTTATTTTTTCAATAGTTGTTTAAGTTCAATAGCTTCTAATTTTTGAAATTCAATCTTATAAATGAAATCCAAGCTCGTAAGCAGGTTAAGAACGAGATTGTCAGCCTCTTAAATATTTTACATTTTATTTTACAAGAAACACAGTAATCATAGTTTTTTGACAATTTTATCCTAAAATTGCTCTTAAAATTAAAACTTGCGCATTCTTAAAATTTCCTAATCGGATCATAAACATTTTGTAACATTATTCTAAAATCAATTTACGTATTGATATGTATTAATTAAACATTCAAATTCAAAGGTATGAAGTGTGATAGTTTCTGAAGATGTTAAAAATATTATAATACAAACTAAAATATCTAAAAAATGAAATACGTAATGCAGAAATTTATACTACCAACATATGAAATGCTTATTACCAATTGCATGTCTTTTAAGACATGCTAGTATATCTTTCAATCTATGTAGGACAAGTATGGTTTCAGCTTCAGAATTTAAGAGTTTTCTTTAGTTTTGGAAGTTATCTTATTACTGAAATTTGCGCCAAGCTATCTTATTAATCACCAAGATTTCTGAAAACGTCCTAACCAATATATTTTATAAATTCCTTAGAATTATATTTTGAAAAGTGATTCAGAAAACTGTCAATACGAAAACCTTTTTTTCAAATAACGAGTTCGCAAAACTTCCGAAGAACTAAACTGTTCGTGCTCATATTTTCCCGAGTTAAAAAAAAATAAAAATAAAATGGAAACATTATTTTTATGCAACTGCTCAAATCACGAGAAGCAGCAGAAAGTATATTTTTGTTACAATACTAGAACAAGGTGAAACAGGGATGGGACGAAAAAAAAAAAAGGGAGGTTTCGAATCAAATGGAGTAAAATAAAATAAAAAATTCTACTTCTTTGAAGGAGGTAATCTCCTATTTCATTTCTACCCTGGAAGAGAAAATCGGAAAAGGAAATAGTAAACCATGTTAACGCCAAAGAAATTTGCTGTCTAGAAATAAAGCGGGTTAAAAGAAATCGGCCCATCCTTCAGTAGAAGAGTAGAAAAATAAAAGAACATATTGAAGGCGGGAAACTAGTGCCTCTGGAAGTAGTAGAAGAAGAACGAAAACAAAATCCGAAAATTCCTCACTTGGAGGGAGTGGGCTTTAAGGCATACTGAAGAACGGACAAGAAAATCCAGCTTTAGCCCTCTGGCCATAAGATCTTAAGTGTCTCAGCCCGACGTTATGATGTAAATGAAAGGTACGTTGATGAAAATGAACAGAAAAGAAAAAAAAAACTTCATGAAAGAAGACATTAAAATACAATTTTTCTTAAGAATTACGACTTATAAACAAATTAATTTTCTTATCTAAGTATCCTTTTCCGAGTTTAATTCTTAATTAAACATAACTTATGTCAGAAGTTAACAACATTTATTAGTGAACTATTCAAATATTCATGAAATAAAAAGTGTCTTTGTCCTTTCATTTTTTTGTCTTTTGATTTATTAACAGAAGGACAATCCTTATGAAATCTTAATAGTGCCACTAACAGTTTTTGCTATGATGAAATGCGGAAAATAAAAATCCTGTATCCCACAGGCATAGTCGTTGCTTCTGCGATACAGGAGTTTGCTGTGGTTAAATCTTAAAAGCTCGTTACAGTGCCCAGCTTATTACAGTTAAATCAACTTGCAGATAGACTCTCGGGTTTGATTCTCTGTTGGTGGTATGCTTTACAATGACTTTTCTCGAGCGAGGAGACTCAATGGGGATTGTTACATATGCTTCGCATCGACAGTCTGGTTGTTTTTTGGTAATTTTTCAGCCACTCTAATACGACAAGCAAGAGGCAGATGCAGTAGGCAGCAAGGGGCAGTTAACCTCTCTCCCTTTCAGAGGTAGCAGCCCCTTTTTTTATTTTTTATTTTTGTGATGATGGTAGATTACCCTCTTTCTTCCGTGTATTATGCCTTAAAGTGCATCTCAATCCCAGACAGATTCAGCGAGTGCTATTTCCGGCGCGTTGTGGTTTGACTTCAAAAGAAAAGTAAAAAAAATCTGATTCTATAGTAAGGATTCGGCTATCATTTGGATATCGCAAAAAACTTTTGAAGAGGTAAACACCAACTCTGAAGAAAGCGACTTTTCGCCTGGGCTAATTTAAAAAAAAAACGTCCAGACCTGAGGGAACCGGGTTTTGTTCGTCGTGCTACATGTTCATTCTCAACGTGATGCAATTCTCGACACATGAACGTCTAAACCTCACAGTGCACGGATGCATTTTCACAAAAAAACCGGTTCCATCAAGTATGGACACAACTTTCAGCATATCAGCTTGAATCTTTTTGAATCGGGATAGGCAAAAATCCTTCTCTTGAAAACATATTCCTCTCACACTCTCTGCAAAGGATTTTCCAGTTACCACATAACTATCCATCACTTGCTTACAGAATGACACGTTTGGACCTTTTTGAAGCCAAACTACAACACGCGGAAATAAATGAGAGCTCGCTTATGTACTCCCGGATCTGACTGTAGCTTTAAGGAATAATTATCTCTTCCGAAAAGCAATGCAGGCTCTTACCCGTCAGGCAGTTCCTAATTATGCGAAACACGCAATTCGTGATACAGCAAATCAGTTCTTTTGAAAAACAAAGTATTGTTTTTAAATTCTAAGTTACATATTTTGTATCATCAGCTTAAATATTAATATAATCTCATAGAAAATGTACTAACAAAGACAGTTAAATCAAATTAAAAAATTATGAGAAGCAATATGAAGAAAACAAATAAAAATTATCAAGTCCTGATAGCCTCGTCAGTGACAATGACACATATGCTTCCCGCGTGGTACTAAATGAGTAACGACTAGAAGCTGTTGCTATTTGCCTCGGAAAAATGACAGTGCGTCATCCGCACTTTAAATTGAATTTACTACAGTGGAATGTCGTTGGCCTGTCTGGCGCTAAATTTCAAGATTTTACAATCGGGGATGACTGTAAAAAAATTTAGTGGAAAAACTCGCAAAGAGGCTGTTAACAATTTTAGATTAAGAACTGGAAATGACTACCCGAGTGAACATCTGGCCAAAATAGGGATTGTGAACTCTGACATATGTATATTATGTAAGACAGGGAAATGAACAATTTCCATCTACTTGTTTGCTCTGGATTGGACTGAAACTTACGAAAGAATGGCGATTTGTGTACTATATACAGGAAGGCAAGAGAAAACATGTCCTGATTACACGGACTTTTATTATGGTGCTTCTAGCTTTTTTAATTTTTATCCTTAGAACATTTAACTTGTTTTTAACAGTTTTAAGGTCTTTCGGTCGTTTTTGTGAAGAATGCGTAGCCTTTTCCCTTTGTAATTTTGAATTGTTTATATATTCTTTTTGTTTCTACATTAAGTAGCCAGATTCGTATAGAGTTTTAATAAAGCCATAGGTAATAACAACAAGTCTTAAAACTGTTTATAATGCATAAAAACATTTTATTAGTAATATTTCTTGATAAGATAAAAATTTCTTTGCATGGCATTTTGTAAACATACATTACTGACAAAAAATATGTACCGAATCCCTACATCATCTTTATTGTTAACATGATTAATTCATTATAGAAAGAAATTTCTAAAAAATTGAATCTACGTACGTATTGCATTTCGAGGTTTCAAAAGCAACGTTTAAAAATCGTTAAAAAATCATTTAAACGTTTTAAAAGCAATGTTAATCACTCTTTTTCATACAATGCTGCATTCATTACTATTTTATCAAGTTTAAAATAATGAATTTTGCTTACTTGGAAAAAAAAAGAGATTTAAAAACACCAACTGTCATTTTGTATCATAAAGTGAAAGATTTGTTTTAACTTTTTAACAGAAAAAATATTACAAAAGTAGTTGAATTAATCATTAATTTGCATTATGAAAATTTTGCTTTTAATGATAGCATATTCATCTTTCTCCTTATTTTTTATCATCATTTTCTGAAAAAATATTTAAATTTTTATTGAGAAATTTAAAGCATTTTTTAATCTCATTTAAAAAGGTTTGTAACTGTATTATATTTCTATTTCTTAAAGTTTTACAATAAAAACGAAATTCTAAATGAAAGACTGGAATCTTTTAAAATCCTCTTAAATTTATTCACTTCTACCAATCTATCAATAAAAAAATTAATTATCTTTGTAAATTGAAAGATTTAATATTTTAGGATAATAGTGAGAAAAAAATATGGTTAAAAAATAAAATTATGCGGTTTTAATGGAGAAAAACAAAAGTAAAATACTCAAAAATCGTTGTTAAAGAAAAAATAAAATTAGTTATTCATAGAATTATCTAGTTAATTTAATGAATATTTAGATAACTAGTTTAATAAACAGTGTTTCTTATAAACAGAAGAATATACTTAAAATTCAGTTATCCTTAAAAACGCTTTTCTGTCATAGAAATATACATTATTTTTTTACTTTAAAGAAATTGTTGTATGCTATCAAATTTATAAACATAACTCTTAAAAGACATTTACAAATTTTATTAATTTCTGTTTAAATTACCAAATGTTTTTCTATTTAATTTGATGGGCTTTGATCTGATAGGTATTTGCTTATTTTTTTTATCAACGTTGTGACATAAAAGACGAGAAAGATAATGAAAATAATAATAAAGAAAAAAATTATAAGGAAAATGAAATTGTACTTTTCTTTTTTCAAGAATCCTTTGGATAGAAATGAATTCATTAATCTGAAGTATTAATCATGTTTAGTAAATATTTATATCAAATATTTATTTCATATACTCGCTTCAAATCGAAAAATAAATTATGGTGCAATTGATAAAAGTTTATGGTAAATAGTTTCGTTAATAGAATAAGCGAAATTTCTTACTGATAAATAAAAATTTTTCTCTTTCCTAGAATATTTTAGGTACATCTTTTATGCTATGTAAATTAATATCAAAAATCCATTTTTTAATATTTCGAAAGGCATTATTAAAATATCTTTAAAAACTTCTATTAACACTTTTATTATTTAGATTGCATTTTTCCAAGTAAACATTTACATTTAAATTCCATTAAAAAAGTTACTGATCCTTAAAAAGTTACTTAAAGAAGTTATTTATAAACATATTGCAGAGATAAAGATATCTATTTTATACAAAAAAAAAATGTTGTTGAAAATAATGGTAAATTACGATACTTCACTGAAGATCAAAACCTGCTATTAATCTACATTGCAAAGTAATTTATATAAAGCAGCTTATTTACGAATACCATTTACTTCAAAAAATATATAATTAATTTTCCTAAAATACTCAAAATATTTTTTAATACCTTATAGAATTTCAAAACTTTCAATTTTCTCACCATAAATTATTCATTTCTTGCACAAATAAATATTTTTAACAAAAACTGAAACAAATATTTTTTAAAATAAAATATTAAAAAATGTGCGTCAATATATTTTGAAATCAATCTTGTATTAACAAATGTATTGATTTATCTAATAACTAATTTTTGCTTATTTTTATAATTGATTCCCTTATTTAGTCTTTTATTTCAAAATTTGAAATAAATGCTAACTGTTTTCCTTTTCTAAGAATATATATTCGAAATATATTCGGTCAATATATTCGGAATACTAGACTTAAACCCAATTATAAAGTCACAGATAAGCCTGAAAGAGAACAAGATTTTGATCCCCATGACAACATGTATTGCAGTTACTGATTTTAGAAAAGATGGTATTCGATAGCGATTGTGCCAGTGTGTGTAAGTGCCTGGCATCTACATTCATCATATCATATGAGAGTTTTCAGGTTTTCTCCCATATGGCAACTAAAAGATGGACAGTTGCAGTTAAATGTATTATTAAAACTAGCACAAATAATCTCCTGTACAATTATTATCCACCTTTTCCCTGTCAGAAACTGTTCATGGTAACCCATATGGAATGTAAGGTCTTCGATTTAAAAAAATATATGTATATAAAAATTATGTGTGTGTTTTTTGTAATCTATCCAGAAGAAATAACGTATTTTATGATGACCTTAGGGTATTTTGTGATAAAGATTTATTCGAAGTATTTTGGGGTTTTTTAATTTCTGATTTCCCATGTGATTCATTTTTTACCCTGTTCTCGTATTTTTGATACGTAACAGTATATTCATTTTATATATGAGCAATATACGTTTTCATTTTGATCTGACAATTTCCAGTTTTTTTTTTGTTTCTTTTTTCTGTTTTTTTTTTTTTTTTTGGTAAATTTTTCTGATTGGACTAACTAAGTAGTACATGAAAACGTATGTTTAATGAATTCTACTATGGCTTTCTTACATAAAATTATCATTTTGCATAGCAATAATATTTTCTACAGCAATAATCCTTTTGTATAACAATCATTTTATACAGCAATAATCATTTTTGTATAACAATAATCATTGTGTTTTTGGAAAGTCCGGCATGTTTCTCTTCCATTTTTATATATTGTAAATTTTCGTTTTTGAACTGCTCCTCAGTTTTTTGCAGTAAGGACACATTTAATGATTTTCAGTTTCCTCTCTCTAGCTTATGCACCTTTCAAATCTTGAATCTTCTTTTGAATCAAAATATTTCTCATTTTTCTCTATTTTGGGTAACTCTTTTGATTGAGCTAACTAGGAAGTATAAAAAAAATTTATAAAGAGAGAATGCTATATTTATGGCGTTGCCACAACTGATTATAACTTGCAGAACTATTCGTGTTTCTTAAAAGTTCCCTTGTCCCTTTTCTCATTGATTTCGTTTTTGTTGTGTCTCATTTTCTGATGTTTTTGCTCAATGTGCAATATTATATCCTTGAGGTACTTTAAAATAAAATTCCTTAAATATTTTAAATATAAATATATGTCATATGTTTTATTGAAAATATCTCGATCAATTCTTTTCAATGGAAATAAAGTATGAATTAACTCAAATTTAAATATTCGCCATTCCGTAAAATTGTTATAACAGAAATTCATTTCTTCCCATGCTTTTCTGTTAAATTATTCATAGAAAATTATCTTTAACTTCGGAGACTGTTTTATAAATATTTTACGCTTATGTTTCTCAATAATGATTTTTAAAAATAAAACTCATATCAGACTTCAACTACATTTTTAACATTGATTATAACAAATGAGAGATTTATTGAGCTACATAATATTTAATGGCTCAGTAATATTTATTAACAATATATACTCAAACTGAATAGATGTCTTCGAAAATTAATACTCAGAGGAATACTTAAGAGATTAGAAATCTAGCCCTACAGAAATTAAAAACGCATTTGCTTGTATATGCAAAACAGTATTTTTCAATGAATTAGAAAAATTTTATTTAACAAAGTATGCTGTTTTTATAACTAAAGGAGTGTATTTAGGCATATAAAAAATTGAAAAATGTTTATACAAAGTGTGTTATAAACTTTTCGCAGTTTTTAGCATATTATTCTCAGTTTAAAGAAACTCATGTACTTATTTTGCTAACTATCCCTAGAGAAAACTGATGATTTATTATTTTATAAAAATTTAACAAACTTTTAACAAATAGGCTTTTTTTTCCTTCAAAACTTAATGGAAGTTTTAATAGAAATATGAAGGTAAATAAATAAATATTAAACATAATTTTAACTATCTTAAAGACCCACTCGTGATCCAGGTGTAACGTGTGTAGCTAGAGTGCAGAGGGTTCAGATTTTAACCCGCTGGTGGCTGTTAATGCTTTTCGGTGGCGATTGGAAAATTATGTATTAGTATGTCGCATCGGCAGCCAGGATGCCTGCTGGGAGTTTTCTGAGTTTTCTCCCGTATCACAGAGGAAAAAGCAATTACACTTAAAAACCTCTTGGAAGGCAATGCTATCCATTTATCACTAAATGGTTGTCTGTACAGGACGAACATGCAAAGAATACGAGGCTCACCGATATACCACAAAACAATTATCTTAAAATACTATTGAAGCTATTCCAAAATAGTATATTCTTGATTTTGCAATCATATCAATTATTGTTTTTAATTGGAATATAAATTATTGTTAAATATTTAAATAAAATACAATAACCAAATAAAGCTTGCTTGCCCCATTTGTACACGTAAACTGAATGTCCTTATTTATTTTCAGTAAGTTTTCATGTTATTTTTATTCATTTTTCTAAATATTTAACTTAATGATTATATTCAAATTTATTTCTAAAGGATAAAGTTCATTTATAACATTGTTTAATTCTTAATTACTGTTAAAAAATGTAGAAAATCTTCCCAAACCTGTTTTTATGAATTTAAAAATTATTTATCTAAATTAAACAATCTTAATAAAAAATATAAAGCATAAGAAAAATGTTTTAATAATTTTTATATTTATACTTAATACATAAATTACAATCTACTCTGAATTTCATTTATCTAGATTAATTTAAATTTTTATTCTTAGGTATTTAGGATCTTGAGATGGAGCTTGTAAAATAAAACGAAAACTTTTCCAAAAAAACATTGATACACAGGAGAAATAACCGCATAAAATATAAATAACGCATTATATATATATATATATAAAGTGATATGAAAAATGAAAAAAAATGGTATATGAATTCATATAAAATATGGTGGAAAATATATTTTGCTTACAAAAATTCTTTTTTACCTAATTAGTACTTAAAAAATAAATTACTTTACCTTTAATGCCGTTAACTAATTCTGAAAATTTTAATAATTTTACATTTTAATTAAAATCGTTTGCAAGAAACTCTTCTTTAATTTTTATAAATTATTTAATTAACTACTAGAATGAAAATTCATAAATTAGCACTTATTTACTTTAACTTAATTTTCAAAATCAGGATGTAATGTTTTCATGCCAGTAACAATTTATTTATCAATTTAATTTTAATTGCCGTAATCAGATATTAAGGTAAACAGTTTCAATATAAAGTTTATACTAAGAAAATTTGTATTAATATTTTACTTAATAGAATAGAAGTTGGACCATTTAATTGACAGTTAAATTTGGATTTAATTTAACTATCGAATAAATTATTTAACTCTATATTAGTATAATTTTGCTAAAATGTTTACCACAATCTTAAAAAAAACTGATGAAATATTTCTTTTTTGTTTAATTAAAAATAAAAATGGTCATATAAATATATATATAATTATAAAACCATTCTTCTGTTATATTTCTGTATTGTTTTGGTACCCCAGGGACTTAAAAATAATATTTATAGTCAAGGTTTTATACATAATAATGAAGCTTTACATTTTGATATTAATACCATTTAACATTTCTTTCTAATCAAACAAATAGGTACTAAAAAATTAAAACGAGAACGTAGTTTTTGTTAAAAGTTAATAGGTTGGGGTTGAAACGAAAAATTAACTATCACTAAAGAATTGGAAAAATGTTAAGCAGTACAACCTTGGTAAATTTTTCAAGAAATTTCTCTTAATTTCTTTAAATTGTTGAAACATTTCCTCTTTAATTAAATAATTTTTAAAAAATTCAAAAAATTATGCACCGGGATTTTTATAAATATGATTCAAGTGATTGTTTTACATAAAAATTTCGCTACTTTTCTCCGGAGATGTGTCTTATTTTTTTTCACTTTACTATACTTTGCTGCAATTACTTCTCAAATTTCTTCATTTTAATAATGTGTACGTGATTATATAATTTCTGAAACCTAACTTAACTTTCATAAAAAACTCCGGGTTTTAAAAAATAAACATAGTTTTTTCAGCAAAAAATATCTATACTGAGGTTTTTAATCCGTTTTAATATAGGCTTGAAAAGGTGAGTTTTTTAAACAATTCTTTAATTCTTTAATTCTTTTTTACACTTACTATTTCATCGTAAAATCCACCAGTAATGATTTCTTAACAAATGGTTTGAAATCCATCAGAAAATAATTGTTGTAATTCCTTGTCTATTTTCACTTTATAACAAAGAAATATTCCCCTCCTAATAGCCTTCTTCCTTATTTTCGAATATGTAAACTTATATCTGCTCTATCTTTTAATAAAATGATAAAGCAGGTGTCCTAATACAGCAATCCAAATCTTACATAGCTCGTCAAAATTCCTAAATCATTTACGTCTGTCCCATAACTGATCATGGGAATTTACGACGCAAAGAGCAGCTGAGATATTTAACCGGCTTATCTAGTCAAGTCGAAGAAGGAGGATTCTAAAATATGTAAAGCAAGTGATCGTTCAAGAATTTAAGTGAAGACTTTTAATAAGGGTATAGCGTAACCAATATAAAAGATATTTTGTAAGAAAGCAAGAAATTAATAAGAAATTGAAGAAATAGAAAATGAACACAGAAATGAAACGCATGAAATTGATTGAGAATTGAAGAATTGTTTTAGTATACGAGTGACTTAAAAATAATATTTATAGACGTTTTATACATAATAATGAGACTTTCCTTTTTTATATTAATAATACCACTTAACCTTTCTTTCGAATCAAATACACTAAAAGCAAATAGGTACGAAATAAAAATTAAAACGAGTAATTAACAAATACATAACGTAATTTAACAAATGATTTTATATATATATATATATATTTAAAACTTTGTGGTACAATGAGTGACTATGAACAATTTCTGTGATGCTAATCTCTTGTAGCCTATTTAAAGTTTAAATATTTCAGACAATGCTGCACTTGCTGACTAAAAAATCATTATATTTTAACTAATACCTTTTTCTCTTGATAATCACTTCTTCCTGCTCTTTTAATAAAAATAAAACATGTTGGATACATTTTGACGTTCTTTGAACTTTATATTCAAGTTATATAAACCATCCCTTGGACAGTTCTGATCCACTAACACTGCAAAATATTGTTCACACTTTTACATCAATGATTCATTAGATTGTTTCGTATTCAATTACCAACGCAATGAAAAGAATATTACTTGTATGTATTGCTGAGATTTATTGTACGAGTAAGCTTTCAAGCGCAAAAAAATGAAGATATAAGAGTAAATAATGTTGTTGTTAAAGATATACTTAAGTACTATAATTTAAAATATCAATACAAAATGAAGTAGGTTGAATCGTTGTTTGATTCCTTTACGGATACCTTTCAATTACAGATGTTCAGAATGTTTGGAAAAATATTTATAAATATAGTGTTAAAAGAACTTTATGAAGAAAATGGGCATTTCAGGAATCGAACTCCTTATAGGAAAGAAAATTTTGTATTTTGTTCTTCTGAATGCCGTAGTGAAAAATTGCTTTTCTTCTGATCAATGGGGGCAAAGAATAACAATATTAATAGAGCAATTTCCTTCACTGCGTTAGATTGTATTCTTCTTTTGATGATTATTTTCGATTTCCGAAACTCAAATCATCAAAATAAATTTGATGATTTGAGTTTAAAAAATGATAAAAATCTTGGAAATGACAGTATATAATTTCGTAACGAAAATATACAACAATTCTTCGCTTAAAATCAGTGGGAAAGACTCGAATAGTTTTGATTTCTACTACTACTGACTTTGAAAAGCTTTATCTTAATTATATTAGAGGCATTATTTGATTGTCCATTCTCGGTAAACGCTTCGAACTTATCAATAGATTCAATTAAAAGCACTTTTAAGTAGCTTCCACATTTGGATTTGTGAGCGTAAGCTTCATTCGCGAACGCTCTTTTCGACCTTTTCGGTGTGACCACGAAACACAAAGTTTCTTAAGTTACCAGCGAGCCCCCATTCGTCTTTCGGAAGGTGTAAATCCCTTGATGTGTGATTAGAAACCGACACTATCTGAAGCTGAAATTTTGTTTCCCAAGATCTGGCAAACGTTCTCGTATGCTTTGCGTTTTCCGGTTATATTAAACAGGCCTCTGCGGAGAACATTCGCAAGCGACGTTTTCAGTTCACACGAATAAATGTGAACGGGGCTAAGAATTAGTTTTGGTCTTAAGAAATTAGTTTTACTCCACAAAAATCGATTGAAAATGTTGAAATTGTGGGAAATTCTGCATCATGTTAAACAGACGAACTCTTTCTCTTTACTTTTTATTTTTATTTTCGATATTAAGAATGCGTTTGATATTACATGACTGCCTTCAATTTTAAGCATTCACAAATATTCTGGATTCCTTCAAAATGTTTTCAATCTCTTGATGAACATTTTAAATGTAAGACCTGCTAAACTGACAATGTGATCTTCAACAAGAATATTTATCTTAGAACAAAGTTTTCCCAATGCTCTACTTCGGGAGCTATTATGTGGAATATTTGGATAAACGTTCTTTTATCCACTGTTTCTGACTACCAACAAATCACTTCTGTTGGGGGCATTATTTTGGTTTTACAGAGGAAGCATTTTACTGACATTACCATTAAGTAGCCGAACTAGTCTACTAAATCAAAAAATCTACTATGTATCAATTTAAGCGTATTTGTTCCATTAAAACATTTTTAGTCGATTAATTAAAAAAGTTATAGAAATGTTGGTGTGTGTTAATACATGCCAAGCAACTAACAATTTGAATATTGTAAACTTCTACGAAAGGTTTTTAATTTCGGTTTTATCGTGAAAGGAATCATTTTGATAAAATAATTATAAAAATTATTTCAATTCTATAAATAGAAATCCGTTTAACTTTTGCTTAAATTTGAGCAAAATAACTAATATTATTTCAAATGAAAGTTCAGTAATCCTTTAAATTTCACTTAAATGATATATTTGAAAGTTATGAGCGAAAAGAAATTATAGACATTTTATAATCACTCAGTACAATTCCTCGAGACATGCAACTTTATTCTCAAATAAAAAAGTACATACTCAGGGCTTTCTAATATTTCACTATTTATGCTAAATTTCTTTGACTGCATATATGCAAATTTCTTGTATTTGAAGATCATTTTAGAAACATTAGACTGATATCCTGAATTTATCAAAACACTTTTTAAAAAGTTAAAAAAACTCGTAGAACTAAATGCTTTTATTATTTGTTTTAAATTCTGCAAGATGAGTGTTGTACTGCCATTCTCGAATTCTAGAGACAAAGAAGCAAAAAAAAAATCGAAAAAACAATTGTATCCAGTTACAAAGTTAAGAAAACGTTTAAAACATTTCACTCAGATTGGATAGTCAACTGCTTTTTGAAGATAGGTTATCTGTTCAGAAAACTTTTAAAATAAAAAGATTGAAAGTTAAAATCTTCATTTTACTGTAGGGTAACATTCAAATCCTTCAACATATGCCATAAAGAGTATTAAAATTTGAAGTTTTATTTTCCTACATTGATATTTTATGTTTCAAACCGACATGTAATTTAATTCGAAGAATTTATAGGATGGTTTGAAGGGATATTCGAGATGAATCAAAAAGACGTTTTATATTATTGTGTAATGGTATCCTTTTTTTAACAATGTACTTCATTCATTCCTAATGCTCTTTTTAAATGGTTTTTCTGTTCTTTAAACAGCATTTAAATGAGTCTGTAATCACGTATCTAAAAGTGCATTTTAGTCCTTCAGAATTTTTCAGTTCAACTGTACTTTTAAAACTTTCATGTATAACTCATTTTAGAAGCCTCTTGTAAAAGAAGATAAATGTGTTTAATATTAATAAAATAGCCTAGATAACAAGATCTCTGAAATATATGTTATACAAGAAAGTCAGTTTTGTCGAATGCTTTAGTTATGATATTGAATGAAAATGTCACAGAATTTCTGAGGATTATTGGGTGGAAGCCAAATACTTTTCTATCCATAACATTAGGAGAACCACCATTAATCTTTAAATCACATCATTCATTTTTATTATTATAGTAGTTAATAGGGTTAAAATTTCAGTCTCGTTTATGAATCTTTCTTTCACATAGAAAACATCACCATATAATATTCACACCATCTAATAAAGAACTCTGAATTCAGTAGTATTTTGTGGACTTCCTTTCAAATTCGAAATAATAGCTGGAAGATTAATGATTCTCAACTCGTATTTATTAGCAAGCAATGATTTTTTACTCATTTGTACATTTTTTTATTGTATTTTAGGCCATATTTGGTCTACATATTTAATAGAGGCTTGAAGTAGCCTGGTGAACAGCTTGTTGTGTTCGGAATTATGGTAGTTCAATTCAAACAAAACAACCAATGCCAAACCTAAATTTCCCTTGTCTATTCTGAAAATGGGTACAGGAAATGTAGACCAGCAGTTGTTCCGTTATGATTTAGCAAGAAGGAAAGCTGTAAAAGAGGAATAGTAAAAAGGAAAAATAAATTTGTGGGGTTTTTTTTTTGACCAAATGGAAAATTGTAATGTAAATGAAAAAATTGCTGCATTGTTATGTGTGCTGTTATTGCTTGAAAATTATCTTATTTATTTGCTTTACATTCATTTAAAGTATTTCCCATATTAGTGTTTATTAGGAATACATAACTAACAGTTCGAATGATTTTTAAAAATTTCAGACTATATATTTGAAGATATAGTTGAATATTTATTTGAATATACATTTGAATATTTACTTGAATATATATTTGAATTAATCAAATATTCAAAAATATATTCTGAAAGCTTAAATTTCCTTTTCAGTCCTTATAATAAACAAAATTGCGAAACATTCTATATATTTTTAAATAGAAAAAAAAGGTTTAAAAATTGACTCTTCGTAGCATTTGCTAAGATTTTTGGGCATACCTTTTGCGTAGCAATTTGGGTATGCTTTTTCTCTTTTATAACTCAGAGTAAATAGGATTAACTTATCCTTTGGTGCCTCCATTAGTTTGTTTCACGACAAAAAACACGATGGAAATTTCATGTGGGAAATGAAGTGCTTTTAGGTCTCGAAACACCTATTTCTTCAGAAGAACTCTGCTTCCTATTTCCCCAAATATTTAAGTTCTTTTATTTTAACCTACCTATGTGTAATAAAATTACTGAAAGCAAAAGTTTTCTTTTTTGGTTTTTATCTCAAAAAGTTTACTACTTTAATTCCTTGTAAATTAGATTTCTATTAAAAAACATTGAAAGTATTTTATATTGTTCTGTATTTATATTTTATTGCTGACTTAGTTGCTGACTTCTTTAATCTAATAAATTCAAGTTCAAAAACTTGTTAAAATTATTGATGGTGATAAAATTTTCACTTTTTTTTTGTATTCAGAGTTCTTGTTAATCAAAAGTCCTTCTTTTACTTTAAGGTTAGTAATTAGGAATATTTTTGGATTCAAAGTTTTTTGTATCCTTTATGATCAACAATAGTTCTTTTTTAAACAGAATGAGCATTTTATTAAGTTCATATATAAAATTTTTACAAATAAACGAATAATTTTTTTATTGTAATTCCACTGGTAATTCAAGAAATGCAATATTGTGTGATTTTTCAGTAATTTTTATAATTTTTAAATATGTCTTAATTTCTGAAACTCTTTTTTGGGAAAAATAAACAAAATCACTTCAATTTAAGAAAATATAGTACTTTTGAAGTCATTTTTTTTTTTTAAATAAATATATCAATACATTAGTCTTTTATTCCGTGAAATTATTTCTTCTTAAGCCTGCTTATCGTCAATTTTACTCATAACAATATTTTATATAACTAAGAAAGATTATCAAGCTTTTATATATTGCACAGTACTTGATAGTTCAATTCAATCATAACAAACAATGCCAACACTAAATTCAATATGTCTATTCTGAAAATGGGCACAGGAATTATTATTATCACATTATTTAAATTTACAAAAAAAAGTTAACAGAATGAGCTTAAATTTTTGAGTTAAATATCTTATTATTCAGACTTAATTTAATTTACAGTTCGTTTTAATATGGCAAACCCATATTAAATTAACAAATTTACCACTTAAATTAAGAATTTCCTTTTAATATGCTATTCCCATAAAAATGGATTAATTCACACACATTTATCATAAATGAAGGCAAATATATGCATAGTATAATTAAAATACTTTAAAATTAAGAGTTTTATAGAAATCACAGTAAGAAACATTTCAGAATTTCAGAAGTTTAAATTCTGTAAAAAGGTTTAAAATGTAAATATCTATGCTATAAATAATTTCATTCTGCTCGAAACTAATGCTTTTTATAAATCTCTTTTTAATTAATATATTAATATGTTTCACTCTTTTGAAGAAGAGAACTTTTTACAGTTTTTCATAATGGCCTGGTTTTTCCAGAGCTCAACATGAAATATTAAAACATCCGAGCCTCTTTAATTCACTTTTTGCCTCGGGCATCAAATGAGAAGTGATAAAAATCGTCTTAAATAATTTTCCAACAGAAATTAAAATGGATTCATTTCCATAAAAAGATTATGATTCAAAGTCAGAGAAAAAAGCGACGAAATGAGAAAGTGTAGTTACTAAAAAATTGTTACAAATTCAACAGAAATAAATCTTGCTTCAACGACAAAAATAACATAAGACAACTTTAATGGAAGCGTACAATTTGAAAATAATGTTAAGTTTTATAAAGAACAATGAAATGGCATAAAAGCATAAGACTTCGCTTAAAATATTTCTTGAGAATTTCTTAGTTTTTTCACTCATTATTTTTTTTTCCTAAATTTAAAACTTCTCTTTGATGATTTAGGTTTCACATTTTTTTAAAACTCATTTATTTTTTCAGCTTTTGAATACTGATTTAAATATAATCAGCCATTTTTATTTCCTTAGCATATCATGAAAAGTTTTTTGACACTTCACTTTGTAAAATATACTGTTAGTAAAGAGCATATAATTGTAATTTTGGGGTTTATTTTAAATGCGTATTATAATTATAAGAATGGCCGTTTGTGTTATAAATCGCATTAAAAAAATTTGTTTATTGTTCATTCATT
Source organism: Caerostris darwini (assembly GCA_021605075.1). Classification (NCBI taxonomy): domain Eukaryota; kingdom Metazoa; phylum Arthropoda; class Arachnida; order Araneae; family Araneidae; genus Caerostris; species Caerostris darwini. The sequence goes on from BPLQ01003004.1 coordinate 150,143, forward strand.
TTAAGTTACCAAATCTTTTTTTTTTCTAATTTTTGAATATTAAGTGTTAAGACGCAATAAAAAATATAAAACTACAAAAGAACCGTCTTCGTTACAAACTTCTATACCTGGGTTAATTTTGAGAAAACTTTGGCTTATGTTTAAACCGTTTGGTTTCTAGAAATTTTTCGTACAAAAAAAGGCTCAACTTATAAACTCTCCACTCTTGCAGGAATGGAAAAATAAAAATTAAGGTTCAAGTATCTTATCAAATTATATAATGTTACCAAATCTTTTTTTTTTTTTTTTAATTTTTGAATATTAAGTTATTTTACTAAACAAAAATTATGAAACTATAAAAGAACATATCTTTCTTAGAAACTTCTATACCTGGTTTAATTTTGAGATAGCCTTGGTTTACACTTAAACATTTTGGTTTCTAGAAATATCTCCCACACACAAAAAAAAGACTACACTTATAAACTTCCCACTCGTGCAGGAGTGGAGAAATAAAAAGTACGGTTCAAGTATCTTATCAAATTATATAAGACTTAATGGCTGTTTTAGAAACTACATTTGGCATATTTTCATATGAATAAATCAATTATATAATGCTACTTAATGGTTGATTTCTAAACTACATTTACATATTTTCATATGAATAAAACAATAATAATCACTCTATTTATGATATTAAATACGAATTAGAGTTTCTTGAGTTCTTTTCGCAAGTCAGAAGAATTGAGATGCTGATATGTGTTAAATTGGCACTTACAACAAACCGTTAATTAAATCATTTAAACAGCATGATATTCTTTAAAGAACTATCGATTGCTAACATGATAGTTAATTTTTAGCTTTTAGTAATCTTATATTAATATGCTGCATAATTTAAAGAGTTGTTTAATGAAATTATATTAAAAACACTTTGAAATAATCACCTAATAATAGAGCATCCCATTTTTATTAACTGACCAATCTGAATGAAATTCAAGATTCATATTAAAATTATATTTTCCTTAAAGCAAACGTTCTAATAATCATCGAATTTTTTTTATTTATTGAGGCTCAAATTGAGACTCAATTTATAACATCTTCAAATGAAAAATAATTTTAAGAATTAGAAGTCACTGTCTCAGAAATTACAAAAAAAAATTAAAAGTAATTCTGGAATTCTCTTTTAATGTAGAATGAGCATTATTTTAATAAAAGCATGATTGGTAGTTCCAATAATTCTGTTTTTATAGTTTTTATTCAGAGCGTTGATATTTTTAATGCTTCTTAAATAACAACGATAATATAAACAAGCAAAATAATCTATATGTTCAACTATTCAAATATTTACCCTTAACAGCTAATTCTTATGATTTGACGAAATTTTTTCGTTAGAATCTAAAACCTATCTCCTGCAACTAACGTCTTGGTATCTACTGAACTATTCAAAATCGTTTTTTCTTACTTCTTAATTTATTCTCTTTTAAAGAATTTTGTTAAGTCACATTTTAACTTTTTTTAAATTTCTTCTCTTTTTGCTTTTAAGCCTTTCTATGCAAGTCTCTTGCATATAATTTGCTTTACTACACTATTTTTCTTTGTACTGCATAAATTTTGGTTATCCCTTTATTATTGGATGATATTTTAGAGGGTTTTCTTTACACAAAAATATTTAAATAGCTGAAAACAGGAATTAAATATTATCTTCCAACACTTAGATGAAAGCAGTTTTTAATGGAACAAAAGCATATATTTTTGAAGCAGTTTCGGAATTTTTTCAGTTTGAGTTTTATTTCTTCACGTATTCTTTTATGATGACTTTTTAATCTTGGGTAGACTTTTTAGCGATGTTTTAAGCTAATTACTTTGAAAAGAAAGAAACTCTCCTAAATACAGCTGTATTGAATTAAATAATTATTCTATCACATGTTGACTGTTGTAACAATTGTATATAATAAAATGAAAAAATCATTTCATATGATAAAATGAAAAATGTCATAAAATTAACTGACTTTTTCAACTGCACGTTTCATAAATAAAGATAGCTTTTCATTTAATTAGTTTCTTGCGATACTTAAAGAAAACCAGAACATTCTAAATTAGTAAACAAAACCACAAACTAATTCTCCAATCCTGCCATCCAAAGATTCATCACACCTTACAGGCTAATATTTGCATGTAAAAGAACTGTAATGAGTACTCTTGAGAATTGTCAATAGACAGAGTCAACAGACCTAAGAGCTGTTGATTCGTTGACACTGTTGAAATTCCCTTGACAATGCCTACCAAACGCGCTAACATGTAGTGTTCCATTTACAAAAAGCCATCACTAATTACCATTAACTATTCATCATTAAATAGGATGAAATACAAGAGCTCTTCCATACAAGACTTGTCTCTAGCGTAATTTCCTTCTAGAAAAATCACTTATTTCAATCAAGGAAATTTTTGAGCCATAACCGTCATTCAAGCGAACGAGGATGTTTTTTTCGAGATTTTCGGTGTAACCACGAAACACAATGCTTAATGTTACCAGCGAGCCCCCATTCGTCTTTCGGAAGGTGTAAATGCGTGATTAGAAACCGACACTATCTGAAGCTGAAATTTTGTTTCCCAAGAGTTGACAAACGTTCTCGTATGCTTTGCGTTTTCCGCCCATATTAAACAAGCCTGTTTGGAGAACATTCGCAAGCGACGTTTTCAGTTCACACGTATAAATGCGAACAGAGCTAAGAATTAGTTTTAGTCTTAAGAATTTAGTTTTACTCCACAAAAATCGATTGAAGATGCTGAAATTGTGGGAACTTCTACATCATGTTAAACAGACGAACTCTCTCTTTTTTTTTATTTTTATTTTCGATATTAAGGCTGCGTTTGATATCACATGATGGCCGTCAATTTTAAACATTCTCAAATATGCTGGATTCCTTCAGAATGTTTTAATCTCTTGATGAACATTTTAAGAGTAAGAACTGCTAAACTGCTGACAATGTGATCTTCAACAAGAATATTTGTCTAAAAACAAAGTTTTCCCAAGGCTCTATTTCGGGAGCTATTATGTGGAATACTTGGGATAAACGTTCTTTAAACCACTGTTTCTGACTACCGACAAATCACTTTTGTTGAGGACATTCTTTTGGTTTTCCAGAGGAAGTACTTAACTGACATTACCGTTAACTAACCAAACAAGTCTACCAAATCGAAAAAATCTACAATCTATCAAATTAACCGTATTTGTTCCATTAAAACGTTTTCAGCTGATTAATTTAATATATTATAGAAAGTTTGGTTTATGTAATATATACCAAGCATCTCAATATCAATTTGAATATTATAATCTTCAAAGAAAGGTTTTTAATTTTTGTTTTATTGTGAAAGGTATCATTTTGGTAAGCACCGAACATGTACTCCTTTACTTGAGAATAAAGTTGTAAGCATCAATGATATGTTGCAAAGCTAAAAAAAAAGTTTTAAAAAAAGTTAAAAGTTTAAAAGATTATTTCAATACTAGGAATGGAAATCCGATTAAATTTTGCTTAAATTTGAGAAAAATAACTAATATTGTTTTGAATCAAAATTCAGTAATCTTTTATATTTCTATTATATGATGTATTTGAAAGTTATGAACGAAACGAAAACATAGACATTGTATAATCATTTAGTACAATCCATCGAGACATGCAACTTTATTCTCAAGTAAAAAAGTGCATGTTCGATGCTTTCTAATATTTCACTACTCATGCTAAAATTCTTTGTATGCATGTATATGTAAATGCTTTGTATTTGAAGATTCTTTCAAAAACAATCTGATTTATGTCGTGAATTTATAAAAACACTACTTTTAAAAAGTTAAAAAAGCTCAAAGGCCTAAATGCTTTCTATATTCTTTAAAATTCTGCAAGATGAGTGTTGTACTACCATCCTGGAATCTTAGATGCAAAGGAGCAAAAAAATAGAACACAACAATTGTATCCGGTTACAAAGTTAAGAAAACGTTTAAGACATTTCAGTCAGATTGAATAGTCAACTGATTTTTGAAGATAGGGTATCTTTTCATAAAACTTCTAAAATAAGAGGAGTGAAAGTTAAAATCTTCATTTCACTGCAGGGTATCATTCAAATCCTTCAACATACGCCATAAAGAGTATTAAAAATTCAAGTCTTATTTTTTTACATTGATATTTGCAAACGACATGCGAGTTAAATGGAAGAATTTATTTGATGATTTGAAGGAATTTTGAGATGAATCAAAAAGATGTTTTATTGTGTAATGGTATCTTTGTTTTAACAAGAATGTATTTCTTTTATCCCTAATGCTCGTTTTAGACGGTTTTATCGTTAAACAATATTTAAATGACTCTGTAATCACGAATTTAATATTGCATTTTAGTACTATAGTAATCAACTGTACTTTTAAAACCTTCTTGATGAAATTTTTAAAACTTTCATATATAACTCATTTTAGAAAAATCTTGGAAAAGAAGATAAATGTGTTTAATTTCTGAGAATTATTGGGTGGAAACCAAATACTTTTCTATCCATAACATTAAGAGAACTAACCATTAATCATCAAATCACATCATTCATTTTTATTATTATAGTGGTTAACAGGGTTAAAATTTCAGTCTCGTTTATGAATCTTTCTTTCACACAGAAAACATCATCATATAATATTCACACCATCTAATAAAGAGTTCTGAATTCAGTAGTATTTTGTGGACTCCCTTTCAAATTCTAAACAATAGCTGAAAGATTAATGATTCTCAACTCGTATTTATTAACAAGCAATGAATTTTTACTCATTTGCACATTTTTTATCGGATTTTAGGCCATATTTGGTCTACGTATTTACTAAAGTTTTGAAGTAGTCTGGTGAACAGCTTGTTATGTTCCGGAATTATGGTAGTTCAATTCAAACAAAACAAGCAATGCCAAACCTAAATTTCCCTTCTCTACTCTGAAAAAGGGTACAAGAAATGTAGGCCAAGAAATTGTTGCGTTAGGATTTAGGAAGAAGGAAAACTGTAAAAGAGGAATAGCAAAAAAGGAAAATAAATTTGTTTTTTTTTTTTTTTTTTGAACCACATGGAAAATCATAGCGTAAATGAAAAAATTGCTACATTGTTATGTGTGCTGTTATTGCTTGAAAATTATTTTATTTATTTATTTATTTGCTTTTCATTCCTTTAAGGTATTTCTCGCATTAGAGTTTATTAGGATTTCATATTTAACAGTTGGAATGATTTTTAGAAGCTGCAGACTATATATTTGATATTTGAATATTTATTTAAATATATATTTGAATATTTATTTGAATATTTATTTGAATATTTATTTGAATATTTATTTGAATATTTATTTGAATTTTTATTTGAATATTTATTTGAATATATATTCGATATTTATTTGAATATATAGTTGAATATTTATTTGAATATATATTCGATATTTATTTGAATATATAGTTGAATATTTATTTGAATATATATTTGAATATTTGATTAAAAGTTCTGAAAGCTTAAACTTAACTTTCAGTCATTATAATAAAAAAATGCAAAAAATTTTATATGTTTTCAAATAGTAAAAAAGGTTTAAAAATTGACTCTGCGTAGCATTTGCTAAGAATTTTGGGCATAATTTTTGCGTAAGATTTTGGGTCTTCTTTTTCTCTTTTATAACTCAGAGTAAATAGGATTAACTTATCCTTTGGTGCCTCCATTACTTTGTTTCACGACAAAAAACACGGTGGAAATTTCATGTGGGAAATGAAGTGTTTTTTGGTCTCAAAACACCTATTTCTTCAAAAGGACTTTGCTTCCCTTTCTCCCAAATATTTAAGTTCTTTTATTTTATCCTACCTATATGTAATAAAATTACTGAAAGCAAAAAATTTTCTTTTTGGTTTTTATCTCAAAAGGTTTACTACTTTAATTCCTTGTAAATTAGATTTCTTATCAAAAACATTGAAAGTATTTTATATTGTTCTGTATTAATATTTTATTCCACTTAACAAAACTTTAAAGAATTCAATAACTAAGTTTCTGTTTTCTTTAATCTAATCAATTCAAGTTCAAAAACTTGTTAAAATTATTTATGGTGATAAAATTTTCACTTTTTTTTTGTATGCAGAGTTCTTGTTAATCAAAAATCCTTCTATTACTTTAAAAAAGTAATTTAGTAAAAAAGAATATTTTTGATTCAAAGTTTTTTACTTTTTTTTTATGATCAACAATAGTTTTTTTTAAAACAGAATGTGCATTTTATTAAATTTACATACAGAATTTTTACAAATAAACAAATCTAATTTTTAATGTAATGTCACTGGTAATTCAAGAAATGCAATCTTGCGTGATTTTTCAATAATTTATAATTTTTAAATATTATGTCTCAATTTCATGTTTGAATTTCCGAAACTTCTTTTTTGGAAAATTTTTTAAATATCACTTCAATTTGATTCAATATCACGTCAATAACACCTAAGAAGTCAATTTTTTTTAATTTACTCTATCAAGACATTAGTCTTTTATTCCGTAAAATTATTTTTTCTGGAGACTGCTTGTCGTCAAATTTACTGAAAACAATATTTTATATAATTAAGAAAGCTTATCATGCTTTTGTACATTGTACTTATTCAACGCAGCATTTTGCCTTGCTGACAAATTATGGTAGTTCAATTCAATCATAACAAGAATGCCAAAGCTAAATTTCTAGTGTCTATTCTGGAAATGGACACAGGAATTATCATTATTATCACGTTATTATTTAAATTTAACAGAGTAAATGTAAATTTTTGAATTAAGTATCTTTTTATTAAGACGTAATTTAATTTTAATTCGTTTTTAAAATGGAAGATCCATGTAAAATTTTCAAATTTCCCATTTAATTGGGGAATTTTCTTTTAATATATTATTCACAGAAGAAAATTTATTAATTGACACACATTTTATTTAAATGAAAGCAAATATATGCATAGAATAAATAAAATAATTTAAAATTAAGTGCTTTATAGAAATCCCAGCAAGAAGCATTATAGAATTTAAAGTAAGTTTAACTGTCGTACAAAGGATTTAAATGTAAATATCTATGTTATGAATATTTTATTCTGCTCAGAACTAATGCTTTTTATGAATCTCTTTTTAATTAATATATTAATACATTTCACTCTTTTGAAGAAGAGAACATTTTACAGTTTTTTTCTCTTAATGGCCTGGTTTTTCAAGAGCTCAACATGAAAAATTAAAACATCAGAGCCTCTTTAATTCACTTTTTGCCTCAGGCATCAAATGAGAACTAGTAAAAATCTTCTTAAATAATTTTCCAACAAATTAAAATGGATTCATTTCCATAAAAAGATTATGATTCAAAGTCAGAGAAAAGGCGACGAAATGAGAGAGTAGTTACTAAAAAATTGCTACAAATTCGACAGAAATAAATCTTGCTTCAACGACAAAAATAACATAAGACAACTTTAATGGAAGAGTACAATTTGAAAATAATGTTAAGTTTTATAAAGAACAATGATATGGCGTAAAAGCATAACACTTTTCTTAAAATATTTCTTGAGAATTTTTTTCTGCTAAATTTAAAACTTCTCTTTGATGATTTAGGTTTCAAATTTATTTAAACTTATTTATTTTTTTAGCTTTTGAACACTGATTAAATGTATTAAAATGCCTTTTTATATGCTTAGAATATCATGAAAAGTTTTTTAGCACTTCTCTTTGAAAATATACTTTAAGTAAGTAGTATTTCATTGTAATTTCATGGTATATTTTAAATGAGTATTATAATTATAAGAATGGTAATTTGTGTTATAAAATCGCATCACAAAAATTTGTATATTGTTCATTCCTTTTAAGATACCAAATCATTCTTAATTTTTGAATATTAAGTTATTTTACTCAACGAAAATTATGAAACTATAAAAGAACTTATATTTCTTAGAAATCTCTATACCTGGTTTAATTTCGCGAAAACTTTGGTTTCGATTAAACCTTTTGGTTTCTAGAAATTTATCGCACAAATATTGACTCAACTTATAAACTTCCCACTTGTTCAGGAGTGGGGAAATAAAAATTAAGGTTCAAGTATCTTATCAAATCATATAATGCTACTTAATAGCTGATTTCGAATCTACAATTGAGAAACTTTCATATGAATAAAGCAATAATAATCAATCAATATTATATTAAATACATATAGAGTTTCTTGTGTTCTTTTCGCAAGTCAGAAGAATAGAGAAGCTGATAAACGTAAATTTTCACTTATAACAACCATTAATTAAATAATTTAAACAACATACTATCTCTTTAAACAACTTTTGATCGCTAACGGGGTCGTTAATTTTTAGCTTTTAGGAATATATTATTATTATACTGCAGTAATTAAAAAAATTTTAATGAAATTATGTTAAAAATACTTTGGAAAATAATCTAATAATAAAGCATCCAATTATTATTAACTGACCAATCTAAAGGAAATTCAAGATTCAAATTAAAATTATATTTTCATTAAGGCAAATATTCTAATAATCATAATTATTTTTATTTTAAGTATTACTGTTAAATTATAGATATATATTATTAGAGAAAGTTTTCGTGATAAAATAAAGAGTCATTTAAACTCCATATTTTACCATTAAAGCTCTCTCACCCCACCTCTACGATCGCAGTGCAAATCATCATAGCAGATTTTTTTTTTACAATGGCAAGTTTAGAGGAGAACAGATATTATAAAAAAAAATACAAAGAACAAGATAGAAACAAAGGACATCAGTTAATCCATCATTTTAAGTTTGACAATTTAATAACGCTTTTATAAAGAAACAGAAGGCAAGGTTGAGACATATCCATTTCTTAATGATTCTTAGCAGTATTTAATAACTCCTCTCTCTAGTTTTGGGACAATTACGCCTGCGTTCCACTGCAAAACTCGAAGAAACTCACACTGAGAGCCAGACTGAAGGCCGTATTTGCAGATCATTTTGCAGTAGTAAACGTTGCCCGGAGTGCCACGAAGTGGTGAATCTACATTGCACATCCATAGAACAAAATATCTCATTAAAAAAAAAGAGTAAACAAGGTGGAAATTATTGTAAATAGTCTCACACCAGTAATCAGACTGCATAACTGGATATTTTCAGGTTATCTTTTATACGATATACAAATGAGGAACAATCACCCCTAAAAATCTCTTTGGAAGACATTACTCCCCCTACGATACAACATCTTGGAAAATATGGTATTAATTATTAAGAAGTAATCAACTGTGGGTTTGTTGATCAAAGTAAAGAAACGCAAGCTGCAAGTGGTGTCACTATTTTGTGCTCGTCGATCTGAAAGATCAAACTGATACTTTTCTCTACACCTCTTTTGTATTAGAGTACAGATTTTTTTTCTCTACAAAATAAATATAATTTTAATAATCTTACAAATTAAAAATAATTTTAAGAATTAGAATTTGATGTCTCAGAAATTACAAAACATTAAAGGTAATTCTGGAATTCACTTTTAATTTAAAATAACCATTCGTTTAATAAAAGGTTTATTTGGTAGTTCAAAATAGTTCTATTTTATAGTTTTTATTCTGAACAATTATCTTTCACTGCTTCTTAAATACCAAAGATAATGTTGACAAGCAAAATAATCTATATGTTCTACTATTAATATATTTATCCTTAACAGCTAACTCTTATGATTTGACGAAATTTTCTGTTAGAATCTAAAAAACTACCTTCTGTAATGTAACGCGTCTTGGTATCTACTGAACTATTCAAAATCGTATTTTCTTACTTCTTAATTTATTCTCTTTTAAGACATTTTGTTAAGTCACATTTGTTCTTTTTTTTTTTTTTTTTTTTTAACTTTCGGCTCTTTTTGCTTTTAAGCCTTTCTATGCAAATTGTCTCTTGCATATAATTTGCTTTAAGACACTATTTTTCTTTGTACTGCATAAATTTTGGTTATCCCTTTATTATTGGATGATATTTTAGAGGGTTTTTTTACACGAAAATGTTTAAATAGCAAAAAACAGGAATTAAAAGTTATCTTCCAACACTTAGATGAAAGCAGTTTTTAATGGAACAAAATCATATATTTCTTAAACAGTTTCGGAATTTGTTCAGTTTTTCGAGTTTTATTTCTTCACGTATTCTTTTATGATGTATAAATCTTTTATGTTCGTATGATCACGTATTCTTTTATGATGACTTTGTAACTTTGGTAAGATTTTTTAGCGATGTTTTAAGCTAATTACTTTTAAAAGAAAGAAAATAATTCCTTATTTAACTGAAACATTTTTTTGGAATGTTATTTTAAAAATGTTCAACCTAGAAGCTGGAAACTTTTCTAACTACAACTATAGTGAACTAAATATTTATTCTATCACATGTTGACTGTTTTAGCAGTTGTATATGAAAGAATTAAAAAAAACATAAAATGAACTGATCTTTTCAATTGCAAGATTCATAAATAAAGACGGACTCTCATTCAACTTAGTTTCTTGCAATTAGTAAAAGAAAACTAAAACATACAAAATTTGTAAACAAAACCACCAACTAATTTTACAAACTTGCCATCCAAATATTCATCACACCTTATATGCTAATACTTACATGTAAAAAAACTGTAATGGGTGCCCTTGAGAATTTATTGCAATGTTCAACAGACCTAAGAGCTATTGATTCGTTGACACTGTTGAAATTCCCTTGAAAATATCTACAAAATTCGCTAACATATAGTGTTCCATTTACAAAAAACCATCACTAATTACTGTTAACTATCCATCATTAAATTGGATGAAATACAAGAGCTCTTCCATACAAGATTTGTCTCTAGTGTAATTTCCTTCTAGAAAAATCACTTATTTCAATCAAGGAAATCTTTTTCCTCCTGCATAATTCTTTCTTCTTTTTTCCCTAACAAGAACGATAAAAAGCCGAGGATGTTTTTTGTTCTTTAGCTTCTTTAGATTAATTAATTAATCGACTTTTAGTTTCAACGAGTATTCTCTTATTTTTTAGAGCAATTGATATGGCTGTATAAGTAACTGGCCGTTCCACGTTTGAATTTGTGAGCCATAACCTTCATTTGCGAACGCTCTTTTCGAGCTTTTCAGTGTAACCACGACACACAAAGCTTTCTTATGTTACCAGCGAGCCCCTATTAGTTATTCTGAAGGTGTAAATCCCTTGATTCGTTATTAGAAACCGACACTATCTGAAGCTGAAATTTTGTTTCCCAAGATCTGACAAACGTTCTCGTATGCTTTGAGTTTTCCGGTTATATCAAACAGGCCTCTGCTGATAACATTCGGAAGCGACGTTTTCAGTTCACACGTATAAATGCGAACAGAGCTAAGAATTAGTTTTAGTCTGAAGAATTTAGTTTTATTCCACAAAAATCGATTGAAGATGCTGAAATTGTGGGAACTTCTACATCATGTTAAACAAACGACTCTCTCTCTCTCTCTTTTACTTTTTACTTTTATTTACGATATTAAGGGTGCATTTGATATAACACGATGGCCGTCAATTTTAAAAGTTCTCAAATATGCTTGATTCCTTCAGAATGTTTTGAATCTCTTGATGAACATTTTAAACGTAGGAAGCGCTAAACTGACAGTGTGATCTTCAATAAGAATATTAGTCTTAGAACAAATTTTTTGCAAGCTCCATTTTGGGACCTATTCGGAGGAATAGTCTGATAAACGTTCTTTTAACCACTATTTCTGACTGCCAACAAATCACTTTTCTTGAGGACATTCTTTTGGTTTTTCAGGGGAAGCACTTAACTGACATTACCATTAGCTAACTAAGCCAGTCTACCAAATCGAAAAAAATCTACAATCTATAAAATTAATCGTATTTGTCTCATTAAAACATTTTTAGTTGGTTAATTAAAAAGTTATAGAAAGTTTAGTGTGTTTACATACCAAGCATCTCACTAACAATTTGAATATTGCAACCTTCTATGAAAGATTTTTAATTTCTGCTTTATCGTGAAAGGAATCATTTTGATAAAATAATTATAAAAATTGTTTCAATTCTATAAATAGAAATCCATTTAACTTTTGCTTAAATTCGAGTAAAATAACTAATATTATTTCAAATGAAAGTTCAGTAACCCTTTAAATTTACCTTTTATGATATATTTGAAAGTTATGAACTAAAAGAAAATATAGACATTTTATAATCACTTAGAACAATCCATCAGGATATGCAACTTTATTCTCAAGTGAAACGTCCATGCTCAGGGCTTTCTAATATTTCACTACTTATGCTAAATTTCTTTGAGTGCATATATGCAAATTTCTTGTATTTGAAGATCCTTTTAGAAATATTAGACTGATATCCTGAATTTATCAAAACACTTTTTAAAAAGTTAAAAAAACTCGTAGAACTAAATGCTTTTATTATTTGTTTTAAATTCTGCAAGATGAGTGTTGTACTGCCATTCTCGAATTCTAGAGACAGAGGAGCAAAAACAATAGAAAACAACAATTGTATCCAGTTACAAAGTTAAGAAAACATTTAAGACATTTCACTCAGATTGAATAGTCAACTTTTGTTTTGAAGATAGTATATCTATTGAGAAAACTTTTAAAATAAAAGGAGTGAAAGTTAAAATCTTCATTTTACTGTGGGGTAACATTCAAGTTCTTCAACATACGCCATAAAGAGTATTAAAATATGAAGTTTTATTTTTCTACATTGATATTTTATGTTTGCAAACGACATGTGAATTAAATGGAAGAATTTATATGATGGTTTGAAGGGATATTCAGCATGAATCGAAAAGACGTTTTATTCTATTTTTTTAACAAGAATGTATATCATTCATTCCTAGTTCCCTTTTGGTGGTTTTGCTCTTTAAACAGCATTTAAATGACTCTGTAATCACGTATCTAATAATGCATTTTAGTCCTTCAGAATTTTTCAGTTCAGCTGTACTTTTAAAACTTTCATGTGTAACTCGTTTTAGAAGGCTCTTGTAAAAGAAGATAAATGTGTTTAATGTTAATAAAATAGCCTAGATAACAAGATCTGTGAAATATATGTTATACAAGAAAGACATTTTTGTCGAATGCTTTAGTTATGATATTGAATGGAAATGTCACAGAATTTCTGAGGATTATTGGGTGGAAGCCAGATACTTTTCTATCCATAACATTAAGAGAACTAACCATTAATCTTTAAATCACATCATTCATTTTTATTATTATAGTGGTTAATAGGGTTAATATTTCTATCTAATTTATGAATCTTTCTTTCGTATAAAAACATCACCATATAATATTCACCCCATCTAATACAGATCTCGGAATTCAGTAGTATTTTGTGGACTCCCTTACAAATTCTGAATAACAGCTGGAAGATTAATGACTCTCAACTCGTATTTATTAACAGCAATGATTTTACCCATTTATACATTTTTTTTAATTGATTTTAGGCCATATTTGGTCTACATATTTACAAGAGGCTTGAAGTAGCCTGGTGAACAGCTTGTTATGTTCCGGAATTATGGTAGTTCAATGGTAATTTCTCTCGTCTATTCTGGAAAGGGGTACAGACAACGTAGGCCAACAAGTCGTTGAGTTAGGATTTAGGAAGTGGGAAGAAGGAAAACTGCAAAAAAGGAAAATTAATTTTTTTTACCAAATGGAAAATTTTAGAGTAAACGAAAACCTTGCTTGAAAATTATTTTATTTATTTGCTTTTCATTCATTTAAGGTATATGCCACATTAGCGTTTATTAGGATTTCATAAATTACAGCTGGAAATGATTTTTAAAAATTTCGGACTATATATTCGATGTTTGAATATTTATTTGAATATTTGATAAAAAGTTCTGCAAACTTAAATTTCATTTTTAATCATTATAATAAACAAAAATGCAAAAAAATCGATACGTTTTTAAATAGAAAAAAACAGGTTCAAAAATTGATTCTGCATAGCATTTGCTGAGAATTTTGGGCATACTTTTTGCGTAGCATTTGGGTATAATTTTTATCTTTTATAACTCAGAGTAAATAGGCTTAACTTATCCTTTGGTGCCTCCATTAGTTTGTTTCACGGCAAAAACACTGTGGAAATTTCATGTGGGAAATGATGTGCTTTTAGGTCTCCAAACACCTATTTCTTCAGAAGAACTTTGCTTCCTTTTCCCCAAATATTTAAGTTCTTTTATTTTAACCTGCCTATATGTAATAAAATTACTGAAAGCAAAAGTTTTTCTTTTTGGTTTTTATCTCAAAAGGTTTACTACTTTAATTCCTTGTAAATTAGATTTCTTATCAAAAACATTGAAAGTATTTTATATTGTTCTGTATTTATATTTTATTCTACTTAACAAAACTTAAAAAAAACCCTGAAACTTAGTTATTGAGTTCTTTAATCTAATCAATTCAAGTTCAAAAACTTGTTAAAATTATTTATGGTGATAAAATTTCCACTTTTTTTTGTATGCAAAGTTCTTGTTAATCAAGAATCCTTCCATTGCTTTAAATTTAATAAAAAAGAACGTTTTTGGATTCAAAGTTTTTTACATTCTTCATGATCAACAATACAATATATATATATAAATATATATATATATATATATAAAGTGATATGAAAAATTTTAAAATGGTATATGAATTCATATAAAACATGGTGGAAAATTTATTTTGTTTACAAAAATTCTTTCCTATTTAATTAGCACTTAAGAATTAAATTACTTTATATTTAATGCTGTTAACTAATTCTGAAAATTTGAATAATTCTACATTTTAATGAAAAACATTTGCAAGAAACTCTTCTTTAATTTTTATAATTTATTTAACTAAGGACTAGATTTAAAGTTCATAAATTGGCTCTTTATTTTACTTCAACTTAATTTCCAAAATCAGGATGTAATGTTATAATAATATATTTATTAGTTTAATAATAGTTTCAATATAAATATTTATAATATATACTAATTAAGTTTTTATTAAATATTTTACATAACAGAATAGATGTTGAATCCTTTAATCGATAGTTAAATTTTGATTTAATTTAAATCTGCAAATTAATCTAATTTTACTAAATCCTTTACCACAACTATTAAAAAACTGATGAATATTTTTCTATACATATATATAGTTAGATTCACATTCCTCTGTTATATATTTGCATTGTTTAGGTACCCCAGAGACAAAAAATAATATTATACAAAGTTAAACTAAGGTATTAATAAATAAGGTAAATAATGAATAATGAAGCTTTTATTTTTAATATTAATAATATTTAACCTTTCTTTCCAATCAAACAAACTGAAAACAAATAGGTATTAAAGAAAAATTACAATGGGAATGTAGCTTTTGTTAAAGGTTAATAGGTTGGTGTTGAAATAAAAAATTAACTATCACTATAGAATTGGGAAAATGTTAAGCAGTAGAACCTTAGAAAATTTTTTAGGAATTTTCTCTTAATTTCTTTAAATTGTTGAAATAATTGCTTGTTTAATTAAATAAATAAACAAAAAAATTTTTAACAAATATGCACCGGAATTTTTATAAATAAGATTCAAGCGATTGTTTTATATAAAAAATTTGCTACTTTTTTTCGGCGAAATAAGTCTTTTTTTTTCACTTTGCCATATTTTGTTGAAAATACTTCTCAATTTTCTTCATTTTAATAATATGTACGTGATTATATCATTTCTGACACCTTTTTGTAAATCTTTTTTATGTGTCATAACTCCGGTTTTAAATATAAACATATTATTTTCAGCAAAAAAATAATTATACTGAGGTTTTTTTAATCCGTTTTAATATAGACGTGAAAAGATCGGTTTTTTAAACACTCTTTAAATTTTTTTACACTTCCTATTTCATCGTAAAATCTACCAGTAGTCATTTCTTAACAAATGCTTTTCAATCCATTAGAAAATAATTTTTTAATAGCTTATTTATTTTCACTTTGTAATAAAGAAATATTCCCCCTTATAATTCTAAGAACAGCATATAAAGTATAGAAAATGCATTGATATTCGTGACTAACTATTAAAGAGAAAAACAAAAACGAAGAACTTGAAAAAAATTCTCATTTAAGATTAAATTATTTGAAAAATGTTATAATAATTTTTTAATTAACACACCCATCCAAAAGAGAGATTTAGAGAAATTATAGAATCAATTGAATCAATCAAATTGTTGAATCAAAGGCAAAAAAAGGTAAAATTTAGGTATTTCTGTATATATATATATATATAAACAGAAATACCTAAATTTTGCCTTTGCTCCTTATTTTCGAATACGTAAATTTACATCTGATCTATCTTTTAATAAAATGATAAAGCAGGTATCCTAATACAGCAATCCAAATCTTACATAGCTCGTCAAATTCCTAAATCATTTACGTCTGTCCAATAACTGATCATAGGAATTTACGACGCAAAGAGCATCTGAGATATTTAACTGGCTTATCTAGTCAAGTCGAAGAAGGAGGATTCTAAAATATGTAAAGCAAGTGATCGTTCAAGAATTTAAGTGAAGACTTTTAATAAGTATAATGTAACCAATAAAAAGATATATTTTGTAAGAAAATGCAAGAAAGTAATTTAATAGGAATTTAAAAGATGATGATATATATATATATATTATAATCCTACAGGAATAATTTGTGGATCTGAACAATTTCTTTAGTGCAGTAGTGCTAATCTCTTGCAGCATATTCGAAGTTAGAATATTTCAAACGATGCTGCCCTTGCAGACTGCAAAATCATTACATTTTAACTTTAAATACCTTCTTCTCTTGATAAAAACTTCTTCCTGCTCATTTTTAATAAAAATAAAGCATGTTGGATACATTTTGATGTTCTTTGAACTTGAATATAAAGTTATTTAAACCATCCCTTGGACAGTTGTTCTGATCCAGTAACGCTGCAAAACACTGTTCACACTTTTACATCAATGATTCATTAGATTGTTTCGTATTCAATTACCAACGCAACGAAAAGAAAAAAATCCATATCTTACTAATACGGATGGTTAAGGATTATTGTAGGAGAAAATATTTACGAGCAAAAAAGAGGAGATAACAATAATGAGAGAATATTATGTTGTCATTAAAAATATACTTAAGTACTATAATTTAAAATATCAATGCAAAACGAAGTGGATTGAATCGTTGTTTGATTCCTTTACTGATTCCTTTCAAGTACAGATGTTCAGAATGTCTGGAAAAATATTTATAAATATAGCGTTAAAGTAAACTTTGTGAAGAAAATTGAAGGCATTAAGTTAATTTTAAGAATAGACCTCTTTAATGGGAAAACAATTTTGTTTTTGTTTCATTATTTATTTATTTTTTTCTGCTAAATTTAAAATTTCTCTTCATTGATTTAGGTTTCACAATTTTTTAAAACCTATTTATTTTTTTCGGCTTTTGAACACTGATTTAAATATATTCAGCCATTTTTATCTCCTTAGCATATCTTGAAAATATTTTAACACTTCTCTTTGAAAATATACTTTAAGTAAGTATTTAATTGTAATTTTATGGTTCATTTGAAATGTGTATTGTAATTACAAGAATGGTCATTTGTGTTATAAATCGCTTTACAAAAATTTGCATATTGTTTATTCATTTTAAGTTACCAAATCTTTCTTTTTAATTTTTGAATATTAAATGATTTTACTCAATAAATTTATGAAGCTATAAGAAAATCAACTAATAATATCAACTAATCAATATAGCTTTTAGGAATATATTATTATTATACTGCATCACTTTAAAAATTTTTAATGAAATTATATTAAAAATATTTTGAAAAATGATCTAATAATAAAGCATCCAATTATTATTAACTGACACATCTAAATGAAATTCAAGATTTAAATTAAAATTATATTTTCATTAAAGCAAATGCTCTAATAATCATTATTTTTATTTTAGTTATTATTGCTTAATTAAAATAAACTACGGGAACAATTAATTTATATTTCTATATTATTATAGAGAGCCTTCGTGGTAAAATATAGTTACTTAAATTCATATTTTATCATGAAAACTCTTTCTTCCTAACTCTACGCAAATAGTGCAAATCACCATAGCACTTTTTTTTTTTACAATGGCAAGTTTATAAGACAACAATTATCATAAAAAAGAAAAATACAAAGAGCAATACGGAAACAAATGACATCAGATAATCCATCAACTTAAGTTTGGAAATCCAATAAATCTTCCATAAAGAAACAAGACGCAGTACAAGGAAGGAAGATGAGGAAGCAAAATGAGACATATTAATTTTTTCCTGGTTCTTAACAGTATTTAATAACTCCTCTCTCTACTTTTGGGACAATCCACCTGCATTCCACATGCAGAACTCGAAGAAATTCACACTGAGAGCCAGACTGAAGGCCGTTTTTGTAGATCATTTTGTGGTATTAGATGTAGGCCGGAGAGTTAATTGTGACAAAAAGTCTCACACTGGTAATCAGACTGCCTAACTAAATTATTTTCAGGTCATCGTTTACAGGATATGCAAATGGGGAGCAGTCTCCCTTAAAAGTCCATTTGGAAGACATTACTCCCTCCTGGGATACAACATCCCATGGAATGTGCTATTAATTATTAAGAAGTAATCAACTTAAATGGGTTTGTTGATGAATGTAAATAAATGCAAGCGGCAAGTGCATCATTATCCTGTGCTAGTAATTCTGAAGAATCAAAATGAGTCTCAAATTAAAAATAATTTTAAGAATCAGAAGTTACAAGAAATTAAAGGTGATTCTGGAATTCACTTTTAATTTAGAAAACCATTAGTTTAATAAAAACTTGATTTTATAGTTCCAAGAAGTTTTATTTTTATAGTTTTTATTCAGAGCAGTGATCTTTCCGCTGCTTCTTAAATATCATATTTATCCTTAACAGCTATTTCTTATGATTTGACGAAATTTTCCATTGGTATCTGAAAAACTATCTTCTGTAACTTAAAGCATCTGGGCATCTACTGAACTATTCAAAATCGTTTTTTCTTACTTCTTAATTTATTCTCTTTTAAGGAATTTTGTTAAGTCACATTTGTTCCTTTTTTTTTAACTTTCTGTACTTTTTGCTTTTAAGCCTTTCTATGCAAATTGTCTCTTGCATATAATTTGCTTTACGACACTATTTTTCTTTGCACTGCATAAATTTTGGTTATCCCTTTATTATTGGATGATATTTTAGAAGGGGTTTTTTTACACAAAAATGTTTAAATAGCTGAAACAGGAATTAAAAGTTATCTTCCAACACTTAGATGAAAGCAGTTTTTAATGGAACAAAATCATATATTTTTGAAACAGTTTCGAAATTTTTCAGTTTTTCGAGTTTTATTTCTTCACATATTCTTTTATGATGTATAAATCTTTTATGTTCGTATGATCACGTATTTTTTTATGATGACTTTTTAATCTTGGGTAGATTTTTTTAGCGGTGTTTTAAACAAATTACTTTTAAAAAGAAAGAAAAATAGTTCCTTATTTAACTGAAACTTTTATTTGGAATGCTATTTTAAAAATTTTCTACCTAAAAGATGGACATTTTTCTAATACAACAATACAAGTGAACTAAATACTTATTCCATCAGATGTTGAGTGTTATAAAAGTTGTATATGGTAAAATAAAAATAGTCATTTCATATGATAAAATAAAGAAGTCATAAAATTAATTGATCTTTTCAATTGCAGATTTCATAAATAAAGAAACCTTCTCATTGAATTTAGTTTCTTGCAATTAGTAAAAGAAAACCAGAACATCCAAAATTAGTAAACAAAACCACCAACTAATTCTTCAAACCTGCCATCCAAAGATTCATCACACCTTATATGCTAATACTTGCATGTAAAAGAACTGTAATGGGTACCCTTGAGAATTTATTGCAATGTTCAACAGACCTACGAGCTGTTGATTCGTTGACACTGTTGAAATTCCCTTGACATTGTCTACAAAACTCGCTAACATGTAGTGTTCCCATTTACAAAAAGCCATCACTAATTACCGTTAACTATTCATCATTAAATAGGATGAAATACAAGAACTCTTCCGTACAAGACTTGTCTCTAGTGTAATTTCCTTCCAGAAAAATCACTTATTTCGATCAAGGAAATCTTTTTCCTCCCGCATAATTCTTTCTTCTTTTTCCCCTAACAAGAACGACAAAAAGCCGAGGATGTTTTTTGTTCTTTAGCTTCTTTAGATTAATTAATTAATCGACTTTTAGTTTCACCGAGTATTCTCTTATTTTTTAGAGCAATTGATATGGCTGTATAAGTAACTGACTGGTTATTTGTCGTGGTATTCCAAGGAATTTTAAGAAGCTTGGAAAAATTATACGTATGCTTGAATGCTATAAATAATGTTTACACAGACTGCAAGAAAGTTTAATTTTTTTATTCATTTTGTTACCTTTTGAACTATAAGTTTATGCATACAATGGAAAATTTATTAAGTGTTTTAAATGAATCAATATTAATAACTAAATTTTTTAATTAATAAAGTTTTACCTAAAACTATAAATGAAAATTGCAGTAACTTGAGTTTTATTTGTTCTTTGAAATATGTTTTATCGTTGAATTTTCACTTTAATCTTTGGAATTGGTAATGTAGTAGTTTTAGTTCATCATTAATTATTCCAAATTAATATCAATTAATTTGGAATAATTAATTAATGTTCATTTACTTTGCTTAATATCAAGGCATATTTACCAATCTATTACTCATTTATAGTTTTCTCTCTTAGATGGTCATATGGTATTCCAGATTTAGTTTGATTTGTCGCTCCATTTTTTGCACACTTTGGGCTAATTAGACCGGGACCTACAGTTTATTGTGGATTACGAACCACTAACAAATATCCATGAAACGTCCATGGTGTTCTAGAAGAGCATTATCAACCTATCCGAAATAAATAAACCACTTCAAGGCATGAACCGATGACATTGGAAAAATATGATATATTTTATTTTTAATAAAAAAAACTCCTTGCTCATTATAACAAAATAAAGTAATAAAATATAAGCTTATTGATTGCCATTTTATCTATTTTGTAAATTTGTTTATTATATTAAATAAACTTAAATTGGTAAAACTGTAAAATTGGATTGTAAAACTGTAAAATATTTTTATGTCAAAAACATTGTTTTTCTTCTTACCGGTACATACCAGATGGCCAATTTTCCCGCAAATATTAAGGAATTTTCGTTGTTAATTTAGCTGTTATAATCAAACAATAGTAATTTTTAATTAATTAATTATTAAGATTCTTTTTTATGTATTATAAAGGCACATATTATTAATTTTTTTATCTGATATTATTTTTCAAGTAAAGTAAGCAGCAATTACTTAATTTTCCTGCATGATTCACCGAATTAAGTTTTATTGATAAAAAATTAAATCGTTTGTCTGATATTTTTTATTTACTTTTTTTGTTTAACAGTGGGTGGATGAAAATAAATAAACCCCTGAGAAGTTCTTATAGAAACATGTTTATATATATGTAACATCACAAATGTAAAAACATACACGGACCCGATACATCTAATCAGGAATTTAGTCAAGATCTAATCATTTAAATAGATACAAGAACTTACATTTCTTTATCGTTTAATAAAATGATAAAGCAGATGTACTGAAATTTGTCCTAATACAGCAAGCCAAATCTTACACAGCTCATCAAAATTCCTAAATCATTTACGTCTGTCCCATAACTGATCATGAGAATTTATGACGCAAACAGCAGCTGAGATATTTAACTGGCTTATCTAGTCAAGTCGAAGAAAGAGAAATCTAAAATATGTGAAGCAAGTGCTCGAACAATAATTAAGGGCAGACCTTTAATAAGGGTATAACTGAAACAAAAAAAAAATTATAATTTGTAATAATGTAAAAAATTAGCTTAATAGGAATTTAACATATGATATATGTGTGTGTGTGTGTGTGTGTGTGTGCATAATCCTCCAGGAACATTTTGTAATTGTGAACAACTTCTATAGTGCTTTAGTGCTAATCTCTTGCATCATATTCGAAGTTAGAATATTTCAGACGATGCTGCACTTTCAGACCATAGAATTATTACATTTTAACTTCAAATACCTTCTTCTCTTGATAGAAACTTCTTCCTGCTCATTTTTAATAAAAATAAAGCATGTTGGACACGTTTTGACGTTCTTTGAACTTTATATTCAAGTTATATAAACCATCCCTTGGACAGTTCTGATCCACTAACACTTCAAAATATTGTTCAAACTTTTACATCAATGATTCCTTAGATTGCTTCGTATTCAATTACAAACGCAATGAAAAGAAATGAATCAATATATTATTATTATGGATTGTTTAAGTTTATTGTAAGAGAAAATTTTCAAACGTAACAAAGAGGAGATATGAGAGGAAACAATGTTGTAGTTAAACGTATACTTAAAGAACTGTAATTTAAAATATCAATGCAAAACGAAGTGGATTGAATGGTTGTTTGATTCCTTTACGGATTCCATTCAATTATAGATGTTCAGAATGTTTTAAAATTTTTTTATAAATATAGTATTAAAGTAAACTTTATGTAGAAAATTGGTATTTTAAGAATCGAACTCTTTAATGGGAAAAAAATTCTTTTTTGGTTGAAATTCTGAATGCAGTCATGAAAAATTGCTTTCCTTCTGATCATTGGGCAGAGAATAACACTTTTAATAGAGCAATTGGCTGCAATGCGCGAAAGCTTTATTCTTTTTTCTTTTTTTGATGATTATAGTTCGATTTCCGAAACTCAAATCATCAAAATCAATTCGATATTACGAACAGCTTCGACCTGACAGCATATAATTTTCACAGAAAATGTACAACATTTCTTTACTTAAAATCAGGGAAAAAAACTCGAATAGCTTTGATTTCTAAAACTTTTGACTTTGAAAAGCTTTATTTTGATAATATTAGAGGCATTAGATTATTTTCAATTCGAGATAAATGCTTCGAATTTATCAATAGAATCAATTAAAAACGGTTTTAAGCCGTTAGCACGTTTGTGAACACTAAGCGTCATTTGCGAACGCTCTTTTCGACCACGAAACACAAAGCTTTCGTTTGTTACCAGCGAGCACCCATTCGTCTTTCAGAAGGTGTAAATTCCTTGATGCGTGATTAGAAACCGACACTGTCTGAACCTGAAATTTTGTTTCCCAAGATCTGGCAAACGTTCTCGTATGCTTTGCGTTTTCCTGTTATATTAAACAGGCATTCGCAAGCGACGTTTTCAGTTCACGCGTATAAATGTGAACGGGGATAAGAATTAGTTTTAGTCTTAAGAATTTAGTTTTACTCCAGAAAAATCGATTGAAGATGCTGAAATTGTGGGAAATTCTACATCATGTTAAGCAGCCGAACTCTCTTTCTCTTTCTCTACTTTTTATTTCTATTTTCAATAATAAGGCTACGTTTGATATCACATGTTTTCCGTCAATTTTGAACATTTTAAAATATGCTGGATTCCTTCAGAATGTTTTCAATCACTTCATAAACATTTTAAGTGTAAGAACTGCTAAACTGACAATGTGATCTTCAAAAAGAATATTTGTCTTAGGACAAAGTTTTCCCAATGCTCTATTTCGGGAGCTGTTCTGTGGGATATTTGGATAAATAATCTTTTAACAACTGTTTCTGACTGCCAACAAATCACTTTTGTTGAGGACATACTTTTTGTTTTCCAGAGGATGTACTTAACTGACATTACCATTTACTAACCAAACTAGTCTACCAAATCGAAAAAGATCTACAATCTATCAAATTAATCGTATTTGTTTCCTTAAAACATTTTCAGTTGATTAATTTAACATATTATAGAAGGTTTGGTTTATATAATATAAAACAAGAATCTCAATAACAATTTAAATATTGTAACCTTTCAACGAAGGGTTTATAATTTTTTTTTTTATCGCGAAAAATATTTTGATTAAATAATGGAAATGGGCCTGGAAAATGGACAGGAAATGTAAGTCAACAAGTTAGGAGTATTGAATGTTGTAACCTACAGCGAAAGGTTTATAATTTTTATTTTATCGTGAAGGATATCATTTTGATAAAATAATTATACAAATTATTCCAGTTCTATAAATGAAATACATTTAATTTTTTATTAAATTTGAGTAAAATAACTAATATTGTTTCAAATGAAAGTTCAGTAATAGTTTAAATTTTTCATATATTTGAAAGTTACGAACAAAAGGAAACCATAGACATTGTATAATCACTTAGTACAATCCATCAAGTTATGCAACTTTATTCTCGAGTAAAAAAGTACTTGTTCGGTGATTTCTAATATTTCACTACTTTATGCTAAAATTCTTTGTATGCATGTATATGCAAATACCTTGTATTTGAAGAACCTTTCAGAAACAATCTGACTTATTTCCTGAATTTATAAAAACACTTTTAAAGAAGTTAAAAATGCTCATAGGCCTAAATGCTTTTCTTTTATTTTTTCAAATTTTGCAAGATGAGTGTTGAACTGATGGATGAGTACTGCAAGATGAGTGTTGTTTTTTAGATGGCTTTGTTCTTTAAACAGCATTCATTCTTTAAACAGCAAATTTTTCAGTTCAACTGTACTTTTAAAACATTCATGTATAACTCATTTTAGAAGCCTCTTGTAAAAAAGATAAATGTGTTTAATATCAATAAAATAGCCTAGATAACAAGATCTCTGAAATATATGATATACAAGAATGACATTTTTGTCGAATTCTTTTAGTTATATTGTATGAAAATGTCACAGAATTTCTGAAAATTATTGGGTGGAAGCCAAATACTTTTCTATCCATAACATTAAGAGAACTAACCATTAATCTTTAAATCACATCATTCATTTTTATTATTATAGTGGTTAATAGGGTTACAATTTCAATCTAGCTTATGAATCTTTCTTTCGTATAGAAAACATCACCATATAACATTCACACCATCTAATAAAGAGCTTGGAATTCAGTAGTATTTTGTGGGCTCTCTTACAAATTCTGAATAATAGCTGGAAGATAAATGATTCTCAACTCGTATTTATTAACAAGCAATGATTTTATCCATTTGTACATTTTTTTATTGGATTTTAGGCCATATTTGGTCTACATATTTACAAGAGGCTTGAACAGATTGGGGAGCAGCTTGTTGTGTTCCGGAATTATGGTAGTTCAATTCAAACATAACAAGCAATGCCAAACCTAAATTTCCCTTGTTTATTCTGAAAATGGGTACAGGAAATGCAGGTCAACAAGTCGTTCCGTTAGGATTTAGAAAGAAGGAAAACTGTAAAAGAAGACTAATAAAATAAATTTGTATGGTTTTTTTTTTTTTTTTTTTTTTTTTTTTTTGATCAAATAGAAAATCGTAGTGTAAATGAAAAAATTGCTACATTGTTATGTGTGCTGTTATTGCTCAAAAATAATTTAATTTATTTGCTTTTCAATTGTTTAAGGTACTTTCCACAGTTGAGTTTATTAGGATTTCATAAATAACACCTGGAATGATTTTTAAAAATTTCAGGCTATATATTTGATGTTTGAATATTTATATCAATATATATTGGATATCTGAATATTTATTTGGATATATATTTGAATATTTGATTAAAAGTTCTGCAAACTTAAATTTCATTTTTAATCATTATAATAAACAAAAATGCAAAAAAGTCCATACATTTTTAAATAGAAAGGAAAATGGTTTAAAAAATTGATTCTGCGTAGCATTTGCTAAGAATTTTGGGCATACTTTTTCTCTTTTATAACTCAGAGTGAATAGGATTAACTTATCCTTTGTTGCCTCCATTAGTTTGCTTCAGGACAAAAAACACGGTGGAAATTTCACGTGGGAAATGAAGTGCTTTTAGGTCTCCAAACACCTATTTCTTCAGAAGAACTCTGCTTCTATTTTCCCCAAATATTTAAGTTCTTCTTTTTAACCTACCTATACGTAATAAAATTATTAAAAGCAAAAGTTTTTCTTTTTGGTTTTTATCTGAAAAGGTTTACTACTTTAATTCCTTGTAAATTAGATTTCTTATCAAAAACATTGAAGTATTTTATATTGTTCTGCATTTATATTTTATTCCACTTAACAAAACTTAAAAAAAAACACAGAAACTTAGTTGTCGACTTCTTTAATCTAATCAATTCAAGCTCAAAAACTTGTTAAAATTATTTATGGTGATAAAATTTTCGCTTTTTTTGTATGCAAAGTTCTTGTTAATCATGAATTCTTCTATTACTTTAAAGTTAGTAAAAAATAATATTTTTGATTCAAAGTTTTTTACATTCTTTATCATCAACAAGACCTCTTTTTTTTAAACGGAATGAGCATTTTATTAAATTCCTATTTAGAATTTTTACAAATAAACAAATCTAATTGTTTATGCAATACTACTGGTAATTCACGAAATGTCCTCTTGGATAATTTTTCAGTAATTTTATAGGTTTTAAATATAATTTCTCAATTTCATATTTGTTTTTCCCAACAAAATGTTTCAGAAATTCAAACAATATCACTTCAATTTGAGAAAATATAATACCTAAGAAGTCAATTTTTTTTTAACTAACTTTATCAAGAGTAATGTCTTTTATTCCCTAAAATTATTTTTTCTGAAGCCTTCTTGTCGTCAATTTTACTCAAAACAATATTTTATATAATTAAGAAAACTTATGTTTTTGTATATTGCACTTATACAAAGCAGCATTTCACCTTACAAATAAATTGTGGTAATTCAATTAAATCATAACAAGCAATGCCAAACCTAAATTTCTGCCAAACCTAAATTTCCTGTGTCTATTCTGAAAATGGTCACAGGAATTATCATTATTATCACGTTATTATTTAAATTTACAACAAAAAATGTTAACAGAATGAACTTAAATTTTTCAGTTAAGTATCTTTTTATTCAAATTTAATTTATTTTTAATTCGTTTTTAATAGGAAAAATCTATATAAAATTAAATAATTTCCCACTTAATTGGATAATTTTCTTTTAAAATACTATTCACATAAAAATGGATTAATTCACACGCATTTATCATAAATGAAATCAAATATATGCATAGAATAATTAAAATTAAGCGCTTTATAGAAATCACAGCAAAAAACATTTTAGAATTTAAAATAATCTTAATCTTTGCACAAAAGATTTCTGCTCAAAGCTAATGCTTTTTATAAATGTCTTTTTAATTAATGTATTAATATATTTCACTCTTTTGAAGAACAAAACATTTTACATTTTTTTAATAATGACCTGGTTTTTTCAAGAGCTCAACATGAAAAATTAAAACATCAGAGCCTCTTTAATTCACTTTTGCCTCAGGCATCAAATGAGAAGTGATAAAAATCCTCTTAAATAATTTTCCAACAGAAATTAAAATGGATTCATTTCCATAAAAAGATTATGATTCAAAGTCAAGGAAAAGGCGACGAAATGAGAAACTATAGTTACTAAAAAATTGTTACAAATTCAAAAGAAATAAATCTTGCTTCAACGGAAAAAATAACACAAGACAGCTTTAATGGAAGAGTACAATTTGGAAATAATGTTAAGTTTCATAAAGAACAATGAAATGGCGTAAAAGCATAACACTTTGCTTAAAATATTTCTTGAGAATTTCTTAGTTTTTTCATTCAATATTTTTTTATGCTAAATTTAAAATTCTCTTTGATGATTTAGGTTTCACACTTTTTTAAAACACATTTATATTTTTCAGCTCGATTTAAATATATTCAGCCATTTTTATCAGCTTAGCATATCATGAAAAGGTTTTTGGCACTTCTCTTCGTAAAATGTACTTTAGGTAAGAAGTATTTAATTGTAATTTTATGGTTCATTTTAAATGCGTATTATAATTATAAGAATGGTCATTTGTGTTATAGAATAGAATCACAAAAATGTGTATTTTGCTCGTTCATTTTAAGTTACCAAATATTTTTTTTTTTATTATTTAAGTTACCAAATAATTTTTTTTTTTTGTTACCAAATATTTTTTTTCTAATTTTTGAATATTAAGTGATGTTACGCAATAAAAATTATGAAGCAATAAAAGAACCGTCTGTCTTACAAACATCTATACCTAGTTTAATTTTGAGAAAACTTTGATTTACACTTAAGAATTTTGGTTTCTAGAAATTTCTCGCACAAATATTGACTCAACTTATAAACTTCTCACTAGTGCAGGAGTGAAGAAAAAAAAAGCAAGATTCAAGTATCTTATCAAATTATATGAGGCTATTTAATGGATGATTTCGGAACTACATTTATCATATTTTCATATGAATAAAGCAATTATAATAACTCTATTTATTATATTAAATACATATTAGAGTTTCTTGTGTTCTTTTCGCAAGTCAAAAATATAGGGATGCTGATAAATATTAAATTTGCCCTTATAACAAAATCTTAATTGAATCATTTAAGCAACACATTATTCTTCAAACAACTATTGATCGCTAACAGGATACTTAAATTTTAGCTTTAAGGAATCTTATATTATAATGCTGTATTATATTAAAAACTGTTGAATGAAATTATATTAAAAACTGTTGAATGAAATTATATTAAAAATACTTTTAAAAAATTACCTAATAATAGGGCATCCAATTATTATTAAATGACCAGTCTGAATGTAAATCAAGATTCAAATTAAAATTATATTTTCATTAAAGCAAATGTTCTAATAATCATTGTTTTGTTTTTTTATTTATTTTAGGTAATATTGCTAAATTAAAATTTACTATTGGAATGGAAATTTCCTATTAAAATTTACTATTGGCTGAAGATCGAACCTCAAGACTATACTCTACGATCATATTAGGCCGGGACCTATGGTTTAAATTGGATTGCGAACGACTAATCCATGTTACCGCCTGGACTCGAACCCGAAACCTGTGGAACCAAGCGTCAGAGTACTAGACACTCGGCCATTCAGGCCCACTAAATGGATTTGTTGATACATGCAAAAAAAAAAAAAAAATGCAAACTGCAAACTAGTGCACTATCTGGTGCTAGTAATTCTGAATTCTGAGACTCAAATGACACCATCAACAAATTAAAAATAATCTTAAGAATTAGAAATTACTGACTCAGAAATTACAAAACATTAGAGGTAATTCTGAAATTCACTTTTAATTTAGAATGACCATTAATTTAATAAAACCTTGATTTGATAATTCCAAGCAGGTCTATTTTTATACTTAATATTCAGAACAATGATCTTTTCACTGCTTTTTAAATACAAGGGTTATATAAACAAGTAAAACAATCTATATGTTCCACTATTGACATATTTATCCTTAACAACTATTTCTTACGATTTGACAAAATTTTCCGTTAAAATCTATAAAACTATCTTCTGTAACCTAACGCATCTTGGTATCTACTGAACTATTTAAAAACGCTTTTTCTTACTTCTTAATTTATTCTCTTTTAAGGAATTTTGTTAAGTCCCATTTGTTACTTTTTTTTAACTTTCGATACTTTTTGTTTTTAAGCCTTTCTATGCAAATTGTCTCTTGCATATAATTTGCTTTACGACACTATTTTTCTTTGCACTGCATAAATTTCGGTTATCCCTTTATTATTGGATGATATTTTAGAGGGTTTTTTTACACGAAAATGTTTAAACAACAAAAAACAGGAATTAAAAGTTATCTTCCAACACTTAGATGAAAGCAGTTTTTAATGGAACAAAATCATATATTTTTGAAACAGTTTCGGAATTTGTTCAGTTTTTCGAGTTTTATTTCTTCACGTATTCTTTTATGATGTATAAATCTTTTATGTTCGTATGATCACGTATTCTTTTAT
Source organism: Caerostris darwini (assembly GCA_021605075.1). Taxonomy (NCBI): domain Eukaryota; kingdom Metazoa; phylum Arthropoda; class Arachnida; order Araneae; family Araneidae; genus Caerostris; species Caerostris darwini. Next base: position 179,938 of record BPLQ01003004.1, read on the forward strand.
GATGACTTTGTAACTTTAGTAAGATTTTTTAGCGATGTTTTAAGCTAATTACTTTTAAAAGAAAGAAAACAATTCCTTATTTAACTGAAACATTTTTTTGGAATGTTATTTAAAAAATGGAGAAGCTGGAAACTTTTCTAACTACAACTGTAGTGAATTAAATACTTATTCTATCACATCTTGACTGTTTTAGCAGTTGTATATGAAAGAATTAAAAAAAATATAAAAAGGAACTGATCTTTTCAACTGCAAGCTTCATAAATAAAGACAGACTCTCATTCAATTTAGTTTCTTGCAATTAGTAAAAGAAAACTAAAACATACAAAATTAGTAAACAACTAACCAACTAATTCTACCACCAACTAATTCTTCAATACTGCCATCCAAAGATTCATCACACCTTATATGCTAATACATGCATGTAAAAGAACTGTAATGGGTACCCTTGAGAATTTATTGCAATGTTCAACTGACCTAAGAGCTGTTGATTCGTTGACACTGTTGAAATTCCCTTGACAATGTCTACAAAACTCACTAACATGTAGTGTTCCATTTACATAAAGCCATCACTAATTACCGGTAACTATTCATCATTAAATAGGATGAAATACAAGAACTCTTCCGTACAAAACTTGTCTCTAGTGTAATTTCCTTCCAGAAAAATCACTTATTTCGATCAAGGAAATCTTTTTTCTCCTGCATAATTCTTTCTTCTTTTTTCCCTAACAAGAACGATAAAAAGCCTAGGATGGTTTTTGTTCTTCAGCTTCTTTAGATTAATTAATTAATCGACTTTTAGTTTCAACGAGTATTCTCTTCTTTTTTAGAGCAATTGATATGGTTGTATAAGTAACTGGCCGGTTTATTTGTCGTTGTATTCCAAGGAATTTTAAGAAGCTTGGAAAATTTATACATTTCTATGAACATTACTAAATTACATTTCTATGAACATTACTAAATTACATTTCTATGAACGTTATTTAATTGTATTTCAATGAACATTATTAAATTGTATTTCTATGAACATTATTAAATTTTAATCTGTAAATAAGAAAGTAGAAAAACGAAAGTTTAAGTGAACGTTGTAATCAAATTGTTTTCAAAATATAATAAATAAGTCTATAATATTCTTGGATTGTGCCAAAAGTATTTATCTATCACTAGAAAGAATAAAGGAAATGTCTGGTATGCAATTACTTTTTAAACATCAATGGACCTTGAGTTACTCTTATGTATACCACGAACAACCCACCGATGACCGATGAGGGTAAGATATTGCCTTCCAGAAAGACTTTATTAACTTCCTCATATTTGCATATGGTATGCAAGAAAACCCAGGAACTACTGATTATCAATGAGAAACGCTTTACAAATTGCTTTACAATCACCATAAAGTCTCCTGAAATCATTATATAATAAAGCATTTGCTTTCGTTTCTGAAAGCAGAGAATGAAATGGATCCCATCAAACGATTCGAAACAAAGCCCCCTACACACTAACTGCGTACATTTCCTCTGGGCTACAAATCTGGCTTATATTAAAATATCTATTATTCAAAGAGGTACATAATACAAATAAAACAAAACAATCTTATTTTAATAATAAAATAATTCTGCTGAAGATTCTATTTAATAATTAAATCTTAAAATAATTGTTATACTGGTGAATCTGTAGGATGGAAAACCTCTCCTTTGTGTTTGAGAAGGTAGGTGAAGGGTGAAAACATAACCCCAGAGATCACCCAAGGATTATTAGCTTCTAATTCCTGCTTCAACAGGACTAATGTTGAAAAAAGATGCTCTACAACAGCCAAAAATTGTCAAAACGGCCAACAAGCTGAGCGGATTGAAACGCCTACTCGTAAAGCATAAATCCTTGAGGATTATAATAAATTTTTCAGATGTTTTAACTTATTATGTATTTAAGAAAATTAAATATTTCATGAAATGTAAGTTATTACAATTTATTTCTATTTTATCAAAAACTAAGTATCTTTTATCTTAATATGTATATATTAGAAAGTAATTCCATAAAAACACCGAAAACCAAAAACTGCTGTAAGTTATGAGTATATAAAAGCTATAAATTCCATCCTAAGATTTCTATAATACCCTCATGAGACCTTTTTTCTTTCTTTAGGGCTTAAGGAGGTAGATGAATAGTGCAAACCTAACCTCAGACGTCACCCCATGAGTATTAGCTCCTAATTCCTGTTTCAACAGGATTAATGTTGACCTCACAAAAAGATGCTCAACAACAACCAAAAATGGCCGAAGTTGTCAACAAGCTCATCTGATTCATACACCTCATAAAGAAAAAATCCTTAAGTATTATAATAAATGTTTCTGATGTTTAAACATATTATGTATTTAAGAAAATTAAATCTTTCATGAAATGTAAGTTATTTCAATTTATTCTTATTTCATCGAAGATTAGATATCTTTTATAATAATATGTATACAATAAAATAATTTCATAAAGATATTCAAAGGTCACCCCAGGAATATTAGCTCGTAATTCCTGTTTTAACAGGACTAATGTTGATCTCGCAAAAAGATTCTCAACAACAGCCAAAAATGGCAAAGTGGGCAACAAGTTCAGAGGATTCATACGTCTTCTCATAAAGTATAAATTCTTGAGCATTATAGTAAGTGTTTCGGATTTTAAACTTATTATGTATTTAAGAAAATTAAATCTTTCATGAAATGCAAGTATTTTAATTTATTCCTATTTTTATCGAAGAATAAATGTCTTTATCCTAATATGTATGGCCAAAAATGTCCAAAATGTTCAACAAGTTCAGCTGCTTCATACGTCTATTCATAAAATATAAAGTCATGAGCATTATAATAAATGTTTTAGATGTTTAAACTTTAGTATTTAAGAAAATTAAATCTTTTATGAAATTAAATTATTTATTCTTCGATAAAATAAGAATAAATTGTAATATCTTTTATCTTAATATGTATATAATAAAATAATTCCATAAAAATACAGGAAAACCAAAAACTTGCTGCAAATTATGAGTATATAAAAGCTATAAGTTTCATCGTAAGATTTCTATAATACCCTCCTGAGACTTTTTTTCTTTCCTTTAGATATTATGATACGACAGTGACTATCAAAAACGATTTTACCGCTCGGTGTGAAGCAGGAAAAAAGAAAAATGGTGCTTGTCATAAAAAAAAGAAATGACAAAAGGTTCATTATTGAGCTCATGATAAAAGTTCTAAAAGGACAGGAAATTTAAGCAGTGGAGTGTGGAAAGATCGTAAGCGGCTTAGAGCAGTTTTCTGCAGGAAAGACTTCTTGAAAAGGAGGCAAGAAAACTCATTAAAGCATTTTTCATTAGGATTTGTTGCTTGAGATCCTTTTCATAATACTCGGTTAAGCTATTGCTTGCGTCAAAATGAAAAATTTATTCAATGATGACACGGCAATTGATTTAAATTGTTTATTTTTTAATTTGCTGAGTGTTTTTAGTAAAGCTTATTGATTATAAAAATAACTTTTTTAGACATTTATTAATTAATTTTAATCAATTATTGACGTGATTAATTTATTGTATTTTATTTTATTCAGTGTTCTAAACTGATATTAATAAATACATAGTTTTATGATCAGTTGCTGAACTGAAACTAATTTTAAAATATCTTTCTGACATACAAAAAGAATAATGAATATATTAACAAGTATATTGTAATGCTTTATCATAAATCTAATGTTTAATAATATAACATCAATATAATGCTTAATAATATAATGCTTTATCATGTTGTTGTTACTAAACCCCCTGGTGCAGGAAAGCTTACATCAAGTTCAGAAGACCCCGTCGCAGGCGACTGGACCATGGCTAAGGGTAATATGTAGCTTTATACTTTAGCAAGGAACCACGACGGCTGAAGACTGACTAAATCTCAAAACAACGCTCTACAGTCATATTAGACAGGGACCTACGGTTTAAAGGGGACTCCGAACCACTACAAACATCCATGGCACCTCCGGGACTCGAACTGTGTGGCACAGAGCGTCAGAGCCCTAGACGCACGACTATCAGGTTCCAAAGGCATTCAGGCTTTATCATAAATATGTAATATTAACAACATTGTAATGCTGCTTAATAAATATGCCGCGAGCTACATAGTTTTACTATCAGTTGTTGAACTTTCACTCTACCATTATTCGATTGAATAGCAAATTATCTTAATAATTCACGATATACAAAAGGAATATATATTCATTAGAATATATAAACAAGTATAATGTATATTAGCATAAATACGCTGTTATAGGAAAACTTCAGTTTAAAATGATCTTCAATAATAAATACAGGGCTTAAATCGATTGAAATCTTAATAGTCTCTTTTTCTTCATTGGCGTAACAGCCCCATGGTGGACAAAGGCTGTCTGCCTACTACTGGCAGATTTCGAGACAGGAGATGCTTTTCAAATCTTACAAGGTAGGGTTATCAGCCTTACGTCCAATGCTCTACAATCATATTAGACTAGGATCTACAGTTTAAAGTGGATTTCGAACCACTACAAATATTCTTGTCCACACTGGGACACGAACTCGAAACCTGTGGCACCAGGAACCCAGAGCGCTAATCAATCGGCCATCACTGCCCACCATCGTCTCTTAGATTTTATAAATCCAAAAATGTAAACATATTCTTTAATTTGAATGCTTTGATTTTAAAAACCGTTCAGAAATTTATTTTTTTTTACAGATGAATTTTGCTTTTTTATAAAATATAGTCAAAAATATTTTACTAGTTTTCGCTTATGAAAATATCTTACATTTATTAATCGAAATAATTTATCGGCACTGATTTCGGTTTATTTAGTGCACAGGTATCATACTTTATTTTAATGTACATATAATACAACAGTCCATTAAGAATACTCAAGATTCTACACATTTTGTTTCTAATATAGGTTTACATTGGTCTTTTTATATAAATTTGAACTTCACTTGGGATTCAGCAGACGGTAGTGAGTTATCGCTAGACTGCAAAAAAAAAGTCAAGACTCAATTTTCGATAATGGCTTACTTTTTTGAAAAATGATGTAACTTAAGAATCATGGAGATCATGAAAATGTTTCACATTGACAGTTTGAGTTACTGGTTGGAGTTTTCCAGATTTTATGCGATACGAATCTTAAATATACGACCGCTATCTTAAACCTTCTACCAAACATTATCCTTAGATTCACACTATCACTGGAAACGGCGCACCCATTAAATTGATGCTATTTATTATTAAGTGATCAACAATTTTTAGGGGCAGGATGGCCACTTGGCTAGCACTCTAGCCATTCGTACACAGGCATCATGTACGAATCCTGGCAGCATCATGGATGTTTCTAAGTAATTCGGAATCCCTATTAAACAGTAGATCCCGGTCTTATTAGACTAAAGTGTGCAAAAAATGACCATAGAGAGACAAACCAAACCAAACAATTTTTTCGCATTATGATCCACGGTGAGGAACTATGAAATGAACTAGTTAAGTGATCATGTTTTTTCTGTTCCAGGGGCGTAAAAGAACTGGAACAGAAAAAAAAATTTATAACTAAATGTCGTTTTTTTAACCTATTTTGAATTCCCTATACAATGCCAATTACATCCATGTCACTTCTGATGTACCATATTAAATTAATTGTAATAAAATAATATATCAAACAAACATTTACAATTGTAGTTTTTTCTGATATACATCTTATTGCTATCAGAACCCACTCTTTCTTATTTCTTTATCGTAAGACTACCATTCATTAATATTAGTAGTTTTAATTAATTTTTGTTATCTATTCCTGTATTTCTCTCTACTGTTATATACAATATATTTTGATATCAAGTAATGAATTACACTTTAAAACAGGAATGAAATTAATTTTTATTGCATTAGACATTATAGAAATAATTATTAAATATTTTAAATGTCAATTTAAGGTTCATGTTCCAAAGTGAAGAGGAATATTAGAACTATAACAGAAAAAATTTATAACCTCGTGTCGTTTTTCTAATCGATTTTTAATTCTAATTCAATACCATTTACACCCATGTCACCTCTGATGTACTATATTAAATTAATTGTAATAAAATAATATCAATTATTACTACAATTTAAACAGTTATAGTTGTAGTTTTTTTATGATATACTACTTATTTCTATAATAGCTCACTCGTTTCCTTTTTCTTTATCGTAAGACTAACATTCCATATTTCTTATTAATTTTTTAGGAATATTTGTTATACATTCCTGCATTTTTCTTTACTATTATATACATAATATTTTAATATCAAATAATTAATTAACTCTAAAACAAAATGAAATGCAATTTTATTTCCTTAGATTTTATAGGAATGCTTAGTAAATACTTTAAATATCTTTTTAAAATAAAATATTTAAATGAATTAAAAAATTTTGAAACGTTTCAGAGACGAATAATGATCATTTTGTTATCTACAATAATATATATTAAAAATAAGTGGTTGCATTTTAAAAAATTGCTACAAAACATCAGTTTTTTTAAAAGTAATTCTACCTTTCTTTTAGCCACTTTCGGGACTTTTTAAATTTAATTTATTAGTGATTTCCTTCGAAAAATAGGAAAGAATTTGAACGATTTTACCTGATATTTGAATAAATTAAAAACTTTTTTTTGGAAAAGTACTTGATAAAATGTTAGACCTTTGTGGGCCTTTTAACTTTAATTCAAAAGTTAATACCTTTTAAGCTAGTTACACGAATTTCTGAGACAATAAAATTACGAGACAAAAAAAGAAAAATTCTAGAATTTAATTTTAAATATTCTACTTGAAACTTTATTTTTTTTTTTCCTTAGAATCCATTAAAAAGTAATGGAAATCTTCTCCTCTCAAGAAAAAACTTAAGTTTCTTTTCATTACATCTTATTATTTATTATAATAAAAAATTTCATAGAAGAGTGTATTCTACATATATATATTCATACAAATACACAATAAAAATTAATTATTCCTTTATACAATGTAAAAAAATGAAAGCTTAAGTAGTTAGATTAAGAAGATACAATTCCTTATGAAAACCCTTTCATAATCAATATCATTAATTAACATTCAATTGATAAAATATTTAAATCATAATGTTGCTCGTTATTACATCAACCACTATGTTTTAATCAAAATGATAATGGTGTATTCGATAATCCGACACATTGAGCTGATTGATGGGCTATCTGCTCATAGCCCATTTGCTCGGTCATTTCTGCTCATTTTTATCACTTCGGTGTATGATAGCATAGTAGGTCTCTAGGACGATGGGGGACAGAAAGATTAGTGTTATCTTCTAAGAGAGTTTTCAGGTATAAATTTAAAATAACTGCTTAACGAATTCGGGAAAACCTGGAAAACTCGGAAAATCGAATTCGGGAAAACCAGGCAATTTCACCTGGATGTGAATAGATTTGAATCGATGAGGAATTATATCACAATCGCCGTTAAATATATCCTGCTTTAAAAGCAATGATACTAACGCATGTCACAGCTTGCATTAAATCTCGTCGTCTCGCACAAAACCCCATCGTGCTAGGCCACGAAGTTTTCGTTTGACGCTCTCTGATTATTTTTGCACAATTTAGGCTAATTAGACCGGGATTTGCTGTTTAACGTGGATTCCAAACCACTAGCAAACCTTCATGCCACGGCAAGAATTCGAACCTGAAGCCTGTGGTACCAAAAGCCAGAATACTAGCCAATTGGCCATCGGGCAGCAAGCCATGAAGGAGATAATCGTCTATATATAACGTATAGGAAATACTAAATATTTATCAATTTTCAAATCAACCAATTTTTGCTATATAATATATTATATAGCAATAACGTCATGAAAGATATTTTTACTATTCTTATAACTATTGTCTATTTCTTCATTCATGTAATAATATAATGCATATTTAAATAAAAAGAGCCACTAAGAAAATAATTTTGTACGTTAATCAATAATTCATTAAATCTTCTCATAAAAATTACTAATCAACTTTTTAATAAATAGCCTTTATATAAAATTGCCTAATAATTGACAGAAAGCATTCATGTTCAAGAGAAAACAAACATATGCAATCGGTTTGGTCTCAATGAGTTTCAGTGGAAGCAATCAGGAAATTTTTCGCCGCAATCCTCTGGAACTGAATTGATTTGTTGCTCTTCGGTCATCTTGTGCACACGAGTGCTTAACAGACGGAAACTTACAGTTAAACGTGGATTCCGAACCACTAACAAACCTCCATGCCACGGCCAGAATTCGAACCTGAAGCCTGAAGGTACTAAACTAAAGGCCACAGCGCTAGCCAATTGGCCATCAGGCCGCCAGGCCACGAAGGAGATAATCGTCTATATATGACGTATAGAAAATACTAAATATTCTTTGAATCCGTCAATTTTTTATATATAGTATGTTTTATAACAATTATGTAATTAAAGATTTTTTACTATTTTTATAACTATCTACTCTTTCTTAATTCCTGTAGAAAATACTGCTTCATCCAGTTATTTAAAGAAAAAGTGCCACTGTAAAAAATAATTTTGTACGTCAATCAACATATCAAATCATTTATTAAATCTTCTCATAAAAATTACAAGGAAACGTTTTAATAAATAGCATTTATACAAAACTGCCTAATAATTTATAGAAGGCATTCATGTTCAAGAGAAAACAAACATATGAAATCGGTTTGGTCTCAATGAGTTTCACTCGAAGTAATCAGGAAATATTTTGCCGCAATACTCTGAACTGGTTTGGTTTGTCGCTCTACGGTCATCTTGTGCACACGAGGACTTAACAGACCAGGACCTACAGTTAACATGGATTTCGAACCACTAAAAAACATCCATCCACCTCCAGAATTCGAACCTGAAGCTTGTGGTAACAATGATCAGAATGCTAGCCAATTGGCCATCAGGCTACCAAGGACCTAATCGTCTATATATAATGTATAGGAAATACTATATTTATCAATTCTTCGAATTCCTCAATTTTTAATATATAATATATTGTATAACAATTTTAAAAATAGTAAAAAATCTTTCATTACATAACTACTTTCTCTTTCTTCATTCCTGTAAAAAATACTACTTATGTAAATAAAAAGTGCCACCACAAAAGATGATTTATGAAATATTGATTGACGCACAAAATTATTTATTAAATTTTATCATAAAAATTGCTATGCAACTTTTCAATAAATAGCATTTATACAAAATTGCCACATAATTGACCGAAAGCATTCATGTTTAAGTGAAAACAAACATATGCAATCGGTTTCAGTGGAAGCAATCCGGAAATCTGTGGAACTGGAGCCGGGATTCTTGGAGCAAGACTCCGATCCAGATTATCGACCGGGAACATTTGCTAATTGAGGAGGACGTCCGGAGCACATCTTGTTCCTCTCCCATTCATTACCCTTTGTCGTCGGCCCCTTGTTCTTTGGATCTTTTAGAGTACTTAAATACTCCACCCCCGCATTGCCCCAACCCTTTCAGCCAGGTTGAGTTTCGGGTACAGAATCTGTTAACATTTCTCGGTTATTTTCAACGTTTTCTCGACAAAACTGTTGTTTTTCAGTAAGAGATAATTGCTTACATGGATAATCTGAAGAAAGTTTGATGATGAAAGGCTTGGGCTTCCTAAAAGGACATAAACGCACTGTAGTATATTCTTAAAGATGTTCACATATATTGATATCGTAGAAGAGAGGAAATGGTTTTAATTCCTATGAGAAATTAAATGTTTCAATTATAGTTTACTTCCAGTTTTGAAAAAGAATTATGCATAACATTTTTATCTATGATGCTTTTAATATTACAAAAAAAAGAATTTTATATCTAATTTATTCATAGAAATTTCATTCAAATTTAATTTAAGGTATAAAGTTCCAATCTTTTTCAAATATTTTATAACTCTTATTTCAACTTTAAAAAATTTTGAATTATATTTGGTAAAATAATTCAAATTAAATAATTTATTAAAGTTCAGTTTATTAAAGTTTCATTTTATATTTTAAGTATAATTGTTTCATCTCTAAATATAATCATGCATGAATCTCATTCCTTTGAAGCATTTCCTGACCTTTTTAATGACTGACTATACTAACTATAATACTTTTAAACATTTTTTGAAAATAAAATTCAGCTGTCTTTAGAAAAACCTAAACATCATGAGACGATAAATTAATTGGCTTGCTTCATACCATCATAATATTTGATATTCATTATTTTCCAGTCCTTTGCAGAATGGAAAGGACTGGAAAATAATGAATACCAAATATTATATTATATTATATTATATAAGGCAATGTCCTTATATAATAATATATGATAAGGGAAGATGTAATGGAATATCCTTATATAATAATATATTATATAATGGAAAACCATTTTGGCGCTGTTTGATATTTTCTTTTAAAAAATACTTGTTTTTATCTCAAAATCAAAATTGTTTAGCTATAACAACTTTGTTAATGAAATTATATAAAAATTATTTGGAATAAAGATATATACATATTTAGATATTTTCTGCAGGCATAAATAATTTTAAGTGCACAAAATAGTTAGAAATTGATACGATATTTCATATATTAATATACGTCACGATATTTCAAAAATCAAACAAAAATCAGGGTCCAATGAGATTCCAAATCCATTTCTAAACTACTCACAATGTGAAAAAAAAATTTTATCATGGTGGTGAACTTTATGAATGGCATACAAAAAAATTAGTTCGGAATTTCAAACTTAGAATGCGTTATACAGTAAAACAGTATGAACAGATAAAATTGTTCACAAATAGTTACAGTATATATATATATATATATATATATCGTTTTACAAATTCCCAGAATATTTCAAAAGATGAACTTTTAGTAACTTAAACCACATTAAGCCGATAATCAATTTTAACTTATAAATTTACTAAACCAGGAAAGATCTCGAACATTTGTGCAATTTTTAGTCCTAACTATACTCTCAAAAACTAATTGATTGATTTTATATAGATAGATAAACTATTTCATCTAAGTTTGACCTATTTTGTTCGATTATTAAAATGAAATATTTAAGAACTATTCTATTGTTTTACATGTTTTTACATAGAAATAAATAAATCAAATTACGATAATTCATCAGATAATGGTCAGATCAGACCAGATAATTCAGCAACGATTCATCAGACCAGATAATTCTGCGACCATTCATCAGACCAGATAATTCTGCAACCATTCATCAGACCAGATAATTCTGCAACCATTCATCAGACCAGATAATTCTGCAACCATTCATCAGACCAGATAATTCTGCAACCATTCATCAGATCAGATAATTCTACAACTGTTCATCAGATCAGATAATTCTACAACTATTCCTCAGACCAGATAATTCTACAACTATTCCTCAGACCAGATAATTCTACAACTATTCCTGTCAGATCAGATAATTCTACAACTATTCCTGTGATCAGATAATTCTACAACTATTCCTGTGATCAGATAATTCTGTAACCAAGCATATTTTTTCCGACCTTTTCAACAAAACAGTTAAAAGGAAGGATATTTCACTAGTAAAAAGAAAAATCTAAATATGAATTTCTACACGTCACTGAAGTTTCGTATATAATAAAACCCTTTACCCTATAAGAATTTTCTTGAAGTGCTTTATAGTGATTAATAATGCCTTGAAACACAGAAGAAAGGATAACTATACATTGTAGAAAGATCTTACAATAGAAATGAACTTCAAAGAAATTGAATGAGGATCTTTTGGCTTTTATGTGATTGATTCGAATCTTTCCACTTCGTTTACATTTTAAATCCCATAAAAGTTATTCAGAGAAATCGATCCTAAAATGCATGATTCCAGTTTATATTTACTTATGCTACGAAATCAAATAAAAATCAAGTATTGTTTGAATCGATTTTCGGAAGGACTAGAGCCACTCTTTCCAAAAATTTCTCAAAATAGCCTTTCTTTCCGGGGAAAAGTTCAACCGGGCAGTTGGGTATGTAAATTGATTATTTCGATTTTACCCATTGGGAGGGAATAATGGGAAGTGGCATGCCATGACATAGGAACAATGTATATTCATTACTTCTAGATATTTGTTGCTCTAAACTCCGATTTCAGTTTAAGAAATCAATTACTCAAATAGAAAAAAATATTCTTGGAAGATTTGTTGCACTTTTTCCTGGCTGTTTTTGTTATTTTGTTCCTTTGACAACTCATACTTTTATTCGCTTCCTGACTAAAACTGATGTCTTTTTGTGATACAGACAATGTAGTGATTAGCTAGTAAAAGCTAAGTAGCTAGTAAGTAGTAAGCTAGTAAGTAGCTTTTCTTCTAGTGATTAGCTAGTAAAAAGTTAAACAGTATCTTTATTTCGTTCATCTACAAAGTTATTTCTTAGCAATCAATATTTAATAAAAAAAAATCTGATAATTTATAGCTTTCAATTTATTTTCCTCTCAAATGTTTGGAAAGAAACTTAGTTTTACTTTTTATGGTGTAATTTTTCATAGGAAAGATACTTTGAGTAATTATTATGTTGCTAAGTCATTGAATTTCTTAAATGATGTATTATAAAAAAAAACCTCCAATTGTTTAATCCAATCCTCTGATTATATAAATTGATCAGTGTATATGTTCATAGCTATGAACTAAAATCCTCAGTTCTTTTGTACTTTTACAATATTTAATATTTTTTTAAAAATAACTTTGTTAATTCATGTTAATTGAATCATAAACCATGTTAATTGAACCTTTGATTAACATAAGCATGTAATTGAATCATTGTCATTTTATGAATGACAAAGATTCAATTTCATAATATATTCGATTATCACAAAAAACGTAATTCTGAAAATAATTAGTACGTTTTTTACATTTTGAATTTTACCATTCAGTAAGAGTATTTTTTTATCAAAAGCAAATGTGAATATTTTCTGATTAATTATTATTATAAAAATGTTATTCATTAATAATGATAAAAATTTCATAAAAAAATTAGGCTTTTGTCATTTTAAATGATCTGTCAATTGTATTTCGAATTTTGTACGTTATTTATGTAAAAGTTAACAAAATTTAAATATGCCTTTATAATACTCAATTATAATTAATTTCTAATTATTATTTCTTCGAAAACAAGACTATTCGTCTATTATTTTCAAATTATCTACAATACTAGCATCAATTTTTCTGAACCATTTTTGTAGTCTTTTTGAACTTAAGTAAATTTAAATCAGTTGTTGGATTTACATAGAAGGCGCTCATAGTTTTGCATAACAGCTCGATTTTAAATAACCAAAAGACACTAGTTTTACAGAAGAAATAATTGATCAAAATCAAAGAAAAACTGCTCTGATATTTTAATAATTATGGTATAATTTTATCACATTTTAACATTTTTAAATTCTTTTTAAAGTTTTGAATACAATTCAATGTTATCGCATTTAAACTTTTTCCATTTCAACAAATTGGAAATTAATAAGCAAATTTGACTTAAATCCCTGTGACAATAATGATATAGACCTATGAATCCAGGATACTAGGGTTCTTAACCTGGAGTTCAATAACTTCTCAACTCTCTCGTAGCATTCCTGTGACCACAAAAAATCTAATTTCAAGAGTTACTGTTTTCATAAGGCTACATGAAACAAGTCTCTTTGTAAGACGATTTGATGTCTGAGTCCCGTCTACTTTTGTAAAGAGGAGAGTCCGCTGGGCATTCTACAGAAAACATCGACATTGAACCAGAGATTGATAAGACATCATTTTATTCACTAATAAATCCTGGTTCAACCTAACCACTTATTCTCGGCGTTCTTTTATCTTGAGATAACCAAATATCCACTATATGTTCTCCAAATAAAGACCTCTATGGCAGTGAAAGATTGATGGTCTGATCAGGCATCATATTGATTTTTTTATTTCCAATGGCAGATTATGAACAGTTACAGCAAAAAAATAACAATGAGAAAAAAAAACATGCAACAACAACAACAAAATAATACAACAAAACATGCTGAAACAGAGTTCATTAATCTAACAAAAATGCCAAGTTGCAGATCTTTTAGCCACTAAAAAGTGTTACCAGGTGCACCACGGGGAGGTAGATCTTCTGCGCACCCGGCATCATAATGATTGACATACATATATCTATATTTTTGTCAGAGGCTTTTTGTATGTTGTAAAATAAAGGGGGCGGATCCTGGATCCCGTATATTCACTATTTCAAAGATGCAGTTGGCACTGATTTCATTTTAATAAACAACCACTTGAGTTTACGTAGAGTTCATTTGATTGAAATATTTCTGGAAAGTTAGGCATTTGCCAGATGGGTTGGCTAACAAGTTTTACAGACCTCAACCTTATACAGCACGTTTCTGACACTCTTGGGAAAACAATTACAACTGTCCTTTAACCTTCTAGGACCACCCAAATCTGGAAACTGTAATGCTGGAGGACCTGGAGATGAGGTAGTTTATGTGTCCCAGGACAGGCTTCCCCAGGGACACATAAACTACCTAATTTACAGTATAATTTCCCGTTGTGAGGGGTGATAATATAGGATAATAAATATAAGAAACGGACTATATTTCCCTTGAGTGATTTTGTTATTTGCTTTTTTCTATATGAACCTTCGTTCATACCTAATTTTACTAAACTCTGTTCAGTAGTTTCTGTAATAATCGATAAAAAACGAATTTTTCTTAATTTTGAACACCATTGTAATTATGTATACTATGCTTAAATTCATTAAGTTGGTATTGTAAATTACCAGGCTTTTAACTGATGCATGGTGAACCAAGACGTCATAAAAAAAGTAAGATGTTCAAAATACCACAATTATTATCGTTTCACTCTCTAGAATTTTCCCATGAAACCTTTAAAAATCCGTTTCCATTTTCATAATATTTTAATGTTCTTCAATGTTTTGACAACTGCATAGATTATGTATTCAATAGAAATGCATTTGCTGTTCATATTTTTTTTAAGAAAGTTCCAATCACTCAAGACACCTTTACAATGCTCTTTGATACTAGTATGTTAGAGTAAATCAATCTGATTCTGAAAAATTGTAGCCCGAAGAAGAGTCAGAATGATTCCCAAGGTTCATCAATCACCAAGGTGTCAACTGCATTGTTTAAAGGACACAGATCCTTTTAACTGTATTGGTAGGCACTTCGAAAATTCTTTTTTTAATACTCGATTTTGATTTCGGTAGCACGGCTTTATGAAGTGTTTAAAAGGTTTCTCATTAGAATATTCTTTTACTCAGCTATACCATTCTATGCACTGCCATTTTTATTTTGTTCCTTAAGTACCATAGTTCGTGGGAAAGTTTCTAACCACTTTCGAGTCTTCACTCTTTATCTATAATTTGTTCTTTTTGCTGTTACTTCAAACAGGCGGTTCAGATAATCTGTTACAAGTTTAAGGAGTCGTTTATAGCTTTAAACGAAGCATTGAGTGTTCTTTTTAATTATGTTGTTGAACTATAACTAAGACAGGAGGAAATGTTTCTTGAAATTTAGTTTTTCTGCAGAAAAGAATTTCTCGCACCGTTAAATACGAAAACTATATTTAATAAGTAAAAAGGGTAACCAAAAAGTAGAAATAAGAAAGTATCGAGAATACATATCAAAAGAAGTATTTTTAATATTATTTCCTTTGTAAGGATTTTTTTTCTAAAGCTATACTTTTAACGATGTTTTCTTTAAGAAACCAAAATAAATTTGTAAAAACTAAACCTTTTAATGAAAATTCGCCAAAAATTAATATGGCGTATTTAACGTACTTATTATTGTGGTTGTTTTTTACTATTAGCAATTATTTATCTAATAAAATAGAAGGAGAGAATTTCATACGATTTTATGTATGTAAGGCATAGATTGATTTTATTGGGTTGTTCTCCCTGAAATGTACTTTTTAGTATTAGCTAACGTTCTATAATTTATATATAGAGAGATTTACTATAACAATTCTTTATCTAATAAACTAGAGAAAGAGAGAATTTCAAAAGATTTTATGTATGTAAGGCATAGGTAGATTTTATTGGGTTGTTCCACCTGAAATGAATTTTTTAGTATTAGCTAACGTTCTATAAAATATATATTTTCTATAACAATTTCTATAATCAATTTCAAAAGATTTTTTATCTAATAAAATATTGGGTTGTTCTCCTGAAATGTAGTTTTAAAAAGAGAGAGAGGGTATTTCATATGATATTATGTATGTAAGGCATAGGTTGATTTCATTGGGTTGTTCCACTTGGAATGAACTTTTTAGTATTAGCTGACATTCTATAAAATATATATCTACCAATATTGAGTTAAATAAGAATGTTATATGACATATTATTTATAATAAATATGGATAATTTTTCTGTATATATACAAACTACCCAAACAACACAAAACATTAATCCTGCATTTGGGAATGGTCTGTACTTTGAAACTTGCATAAGAATGCTTTGCAATCCATAACAAAAATGCATTGATGTAGATGTAGCATATTTTGATTAAATATGTTCAATCAATTTGTATTTGGAATCTGGGTACTCAAAATTTCATTTCATATGGGACAATTCAATATTAATATTGCACTCAAGCTTCTCTTAAAGAATCGAGTATCACTTTTAATTCTTTAAAATAGTCTACGTTTTTTATAGACAACTTTTATTTTACTATTGTATAATTGATGATGCTCTGGCGCTTGTTATCACAGATTTCGGGTTCGAGTTCCGTCGGAGAAAAGGGTGTCCTTAACGGTTCGAAATTCATTTTATACCGTAGGTCCCATAAGTCTACTACGATTGTAAGAGCGTTGGGCGTAGAGATGACAATCCTAACCCTTAAAAAGAAATCATCACCCGTCTCCAAATCTGCCAGTAAGCAAAAGGCCTTGTTCCACCATGGGGCTGTTGCCCTAATGAAGATTGGTTTGGTTTGTCGCTCTACGGTCATTTTGTGCACACTTTGGGCTAATTATACCGGGACCTATAGCTTGATGTGGATTCTGAACCACTAACAAATATCTATGCCACTTCCAAGATTCGAAGCTAAAACTTGTGGTTCCGAAGAGAGTTAGTCAATTGGCCATTGAGTCGTGGCCAATGAAGAAGAAGGGTCGTATATGCGAAATTTTCATTTTAATCGAGCTTAACGGCCGAGTGACTAGCACTCTGGCGCTCTTAGCCATGGGCTTCGAGTTCGAGTCCCGGTGGTAACATAGATGTTTGTAGTGGTTCAGAATCTACTTTAAGCCGTAGGTCCCGGTCTAATACGACTGTAGAGCGTTAGGCGTAGAGCTTACAACCCTACCCCGTAAAAAGGAAACATCTCCTTTCTCGAAATCTGCCAGTAGTAGGCAGACGATCGTTGCCGACCTTGGAATTTGTTGTGCCAATGAATAAGAAGAATTGATAATGACCCAGGGAGTTTTGGTAGCATTAACAAGTAAAGGCTTAGGATGCTTGAACTTTGCGTGTCTTGATACTTAAATAAAACCGAAAATGAAAATTCATCCAACATGTGTGATATGTTAAACTTTGAGAATTTAATTCAACTTGATTAGATTAATTTTAATTAATCTAATAATTAGATTTAGATAAATTAGTCCATCAGGTTTGGAGGCAAATGAATTGTTTAATCCACTTTAAAAATACTTTATTCCTGAAATTTTCTACAGTTCTTTCCCTCCATAATATGCTAGAATATATTTATTAGATTTCAAATACGCTAGAATATATTTATTAGATTTCAAATACGCTAGAATATATTTATTAGATTTCAAATACGCTAGAATATATTTATTAGATTTCAAATACGCTAGAATATATTTATTAGATTTCAAATACGCTAGAATATATTTATTAGATTTCAAATACGCTAGAATATATTTATTAGATTTCAAATACGCTAGAATATATTTATTAGATTTCAAATATGCTAGAATATATTTATTAGATTTCAAATATGCTAGAATATATTTATTAGATTTCAAATATGCTAGAATGTATTTATTAGATTTCAAATATGCTAGAATATATTTATTAGATTTCAAATATGCTAGAATATATTTATTAGATTTCAAATACGCTAGAATATATTTATTAGATTTCAAATACGCTAGAATATATTTATTAGATTTCAAATACGCTAGAATATATTTATTAGATTTCAAATACGCTAGAATATATTTATTAGATTTCAAATACGCTAGAATATATTTATTAGATTTCAAATACGCTAGAATATATTTATTAGATTTCAAATATGCTAGAATATATTTATTAGATTTCAAATATGCTAGAATATATTTATTAGATTTCAAATATGCTAGAATATATTTATTAGATTTCAAATATGCTAGAATATATTTATTAGATTTCAAATATGCTAGAATATATTTATTAGATTTTTTATTTTCATTATTTTTCATATGGAACACTCCGATATTAACTCGAGCCTTTCTTAGACCAGGAATCGAACCCCATTTCTTGCTACCCCTTCAAAAAGGTCTTCGTTTTTTATCAATACCCTCTATTTTACGATTATATAATTGATAATGACCAAGGTATTATTGGTAAAAATAACAAGCAAAGGCTTACGAAACTGGAATTTTGACTGTTGTCGTGATTCTAAAACAAAACTGGAAATGAAAATCTATCCAACATGTATGATATGTTAAACATTTGAGAATTTAATTCATTTCTTAACTTTTAATTAAATTTTGATAAATTAGACCATCAGGTTTGAAGGCAACTGAATTTTTAAATTCCGTTTTTAAAATACTTCAAAAATAATGCATTCATACTGAAATTTTCTACAGTTTTTTCCTCCATGAAATACCAGAACACATGCATTAGATTTTTAAAATCACAGGCTTATGGATCAATATTAGCACATAAATTGAATATAAATGAAAAAATTAACATGCATTTTAAATATGCATAAAACAATAATTACATAAAACATTAATTAAGTTAAAAACTGTCTAATTTATCAGCATTTTGACATGTTTGAATGATTTCATTCTTTATGCTATTGCAAATTTTATTCTTCAAGCCTTTTTGTTTCTTTTACTTTTTATGCAGAAAAGACTTTCTTTGCATCTTATTATCTGTTTGCTTGTTTTAATAAATATTCATCATTAACAAATTAAATAATGCATTTCAATCCCAACCGCATTCCATCCGTAAAATGAACATTCTTTCTTAATGATATCTCTGGGAAATTAATTAAAGTTTATTTAGCTCATCGTTTTCATGATTATACAAGTTGAAGAATCTTTCATCTTAAGAATTTCCTTAAGTAAAACATTCTGTTTGAATAAATCTAATTAAATTTCATTTTATCTTATTTAAGTGTGTTATTACTTTCCCAGTAGCGTCAGAAAGTCTCATCAAATTAAAAATACTCCATCCATTACAAATTGATTTCTTTGTTTGCTTTATGGAATGAAATATCTATATGATAGAAGACATTAAATGAATCAGAAATAATTATATTTTAATATTTTATACGTATTCACATCATTTTTAATTTGAAGTAATATGCTGGAAACTTTCCTTAACTACTTTTCGTAAAATGTTTTTGTATGCTCTAGGTATATATCATAAATTCGGTGTATGGAATGTATTAACTTTATCAGTTGTAATTCAATAATTTTTTTATTTGAGAAACAAATTAATTGAATAAACGTAATTGAATTTTGAAAGAAATATTCAGAAATACATCATGATTAAATATAACATTTTTAATAAAATAATTCTTAAATAATTTTGTTGCACGAGCAGAAATAAGTTATTATGATGGAATTATTTTGCAAATCAAATCTTTTTAACCTCAATTAATTTCGTGAACAAAAAATATTCCTTTCGTAAGAAATGTTTCAAAAAATGTGTTTAAAATACTGAACATTCTTCTTCAATAAAAAAATTGCTAAAAATATTTTCTATTCTTTTCTTAGAAATTGATGTCATATAAGGGGAAAATATTCTTCAATACGGAATATTTAATTTAAGACAAACTTAAAAAGATTATTATTTTTTTTTCAAAAAATTTCAATCAGCCTTTCAAGTAAGCTTTCATTTTTTGTATTTAGTAAAAGTGTATTTTTATGACCCTTTTTAAAAGGAATTAGTTCGAGGAATTTTTTTTTTCGATTTAAAAGATAAATGGTTCATTTCGAATTAAAACAGAAGCATTTTTAAAATGTAAGAATTTATATCAGTTTTCAAAAAATTAATGCAGTCATAAAAGTTTTTCTCTCAACTTTAAAAAAGTTTAAAGTGAAAATAATTTTAATTTTATATTTTTATTCGTGGATTAGAACAAGCTTTACTTTGTCTTTAGTAAAAGTGACTTTCAAATTCTTCTCGCATTATAACGTAAAAATAAAATGGGTTCAGTTTTTTAGATTATCAAAATATTAATAATTACAATTGTAATTTTAATGAAAATAAAAACAATTAAAATTACTCTTACAAAATTAATTGAAAAGTAACTTATAGAAATTTGTAATTATTTAAATTTGTAAATAATTATGTTTTTTTTTCTTCTAATGCAGCTGGCAAATAGACCCTGATCTTCGCCATAAGGGCTGTACCGATGTTACTCACCTTGCATTACCCAGGGGGCACGTGTAACTTGATGGTAAGCCACGGACGTGGATTAACAATGCCCCCGCAACCTAAATAATTATGTATGTGACCAATAATGTATTATAGTCTAGATCAGAGGTGGCCAACCGGCGGACCGCCTTGAATATTTTTCCGGCCCGTGAGATGTATCACACTTTTCAAAAATATATTTATCTTATAATAGCCAAAGTAGTGAAATCCAATGTATTAAGAAAGACATTATGTGTGCATCCATATGTTCAAGATTGCCAAACATATTTTTTGCAAATTTTAAATAACTACTGAAGTTTGTAATGAAAACAATCCACGAATACGTGGTATTTCTTCCCAAAATGCGCAAACGCCAAGCAAAGCAAAGCCATTTTATTTTTACATTTATACATTTCAGATTATAGCAATAAACTTTATAAATTATTACGATAGATCTCATCAAAATAAAACGCAAAAACTTTTTTATAAATATATCTAACTATAGCTATAACAAAATAAGCTGCAAATATGTCGTAAAATGTTAAGCTTTGTATCTATCGTAAAATTGAAAAGCAATACATTCAGATACAATTCAAAATAGAATCTCATAAAGTGTATAAAAGTTTTAAATAAAACATTCATGTGCTTTTTTGATAAAAATTAATTGACCAAAATAGTTTTGAAAACAAATTTCTATCCGCTATAATGTAACACTGCCTCTTAGAAATTTTTAAAAAATTGATATCGGACTTTTATAGTTTATGAGGGCTTAAAGATTGCTCGATTTAAAGATTAAGAAACTGTTAAAGATTGCCAGACGTTTACGTTTTGCAAATTTAAAGTAACTACCGAATTTTGTAATGAAAATTAATCGACGAATAAGTGGTATTTTTTCATAAAATACTCAAACGTCATCTCTATTGCAGTGTTTTTATCTAAGAAGAGAAAATTTCAAAACAGAAATATGAACACAAAACTTTCATTTTTCCTGAAGTTCGAATGTTTGAAGAACATATCCAAAAGAAAACCGATGCTTTGTTTCCCAGAAATTGTTGGACAGTTTCAAAAGAGGTGAGTCATTTTTTAGACTGTCAGTACTTACAAAGAAAAATCCTGTAGAAAGAATTCTAAGAACTGAATGCATGTAAGAAAGGACACTTTATTGACACAGTACATTTCATGCCATTGTGACAAAATTCAGAAAAATAGACTATTTGTAGGAATGTTTCATGAAAGTGAAACAACATTTGCACAATAACAATATAAGAATAATAAGTTTCAAATTCTTTTACAAAGCAGAATTATTGTTTTTATTTTATTTTTTGGCAATGATGAAAAATTGTAGTTTTTCTAATTGTTGTCATTTTTTTCAATTTAAGTAAAAGAGAATTGAACCAGACATTAGCGTAATAAAGTCTATTACCTTTTGAAATGATATATTTAGAAATCTTGAGAATTTTATCTGAAAAACTCTTTTAATGTAATCCAGTTCATAACTTATTTTAATTATACAAAATGGATTACAAGAGTGCTGAAAAATATGATTATACGAAGGAGTTGTAAAAGAGAGAAATTGTTTTAATTAATGATTTCATATAAGTTTAATATTGATTGAAATTTTTAGAAAATAAAAATAAATGAAATACTATATCCAATTGATTTTCTACCTTATGATGTATTTTACTATTAGTTAAACCCATCAAGCGAAAATTATCAATCAATTATCATGGTAATTGTTTAACATATTGGAAGTTTTAGAAAATTATTTCCCCAACTTTTTTGCATGTTTTTACCTTTTAAAATTGAAATACTCTAACTAAAGTCTTTACTTTGTCAGTAAGGAATACCTATATATTAAAGATTTTGTGAACATGTATCGGAAAACATTTTCATGTTTATGACATTTTCATGTTTATGTTATATAATACAGAAATTATGAAAATATACATAACTGATAAATGTTGCCTCCTGTTAAATATATTATGATTATTGCAAAATATGACATTACACAAAGTCAACTTTCTGATTTGTATATTTATACGAAAATAATTTCTGAAAAACGAATTATTGTTCAGTCTATAATAAAAAGTTAGACATGGTTAAAGGCAATCCCAAGTTGTCAAACAAATGCCACTATTACAAATTGTGGAACTAATTTTTATTTAGTAAAAAACAACATTCAAAATATCAACAATCAAATTAAGTTTACATGGTGAATCATAGTTTTGTTAAAAACTAAAAACAAATCTGTCTGAAGAAAACGGTATAAAGAATTGTATTTTCTAAAATATTCAAAAAGAAAAAAAAAATGCTTAAAATAAATTCTTAAACAAACAAAGTAAAATATAAGTCAGCAAGTTAAATGCATATTTATAGCTTAAGTGCTTCTTCGCATTCTTTTTTAATTTATGTTATTTCAGACATATAAATCAACTAAGCTTTAGATTTTGTTTAATCAGATGAAATAGATAATTTATAAATAAAGGTAACGAACGATTACTTGCAAGGAAATAAAATAAAGGAAATAAAAAAAATAAATACAAAACAAATGAATGAAATACAAAACAAATGAATGAAATACAAAAAAAATGAATGAAATACAAAAAAAATGAATGAAATACAAAAAAAATGAATGAAATACAAAAAAATGAATGGAATACAAAAAAAAATGAATGAAATACAAAAAAATAAATGAATGAAATACAAAATTAAAACATTAGAAATATTTCAGTAACTGTTTTAAATACTTCTTAATTACTTTCTCAACTACATTATATGCAATAGTAATTTATATTATAATCTATCGATGAATGTTTTATATTTTCTCATACATCACAGCGTAATCTCCATGTAAAGTAGAAATCTACACATGAAAGAATGTTTAAAACTGAAAAAAAAACGAACATGTTTTTTTCTTGGAGAAACCATGTGAGAAAGTTTTATCAAAGAAATTCAGAACAGCTTTCAATTCTTATTCCATGAGCGACTCGAATTTGAGAAAGCAGAGAAAGAGATTTATGCTTAAGCAAGCAAACTAAGAATTGAGAATTCAGTTGTTCAAGATGAAAATGTATGTTTGCTTTAAAGCTCCGATTTACAACCAGTTTTTCCAGTGAATTGTACGTCTAAAGTGCTTTTACGAAAACTCAAAGTATTGTAAGATTCTTTCGATTGAAATATTTTGCAACCTATTGCGCAAGTAATACACGAGAGCTATTTCGTCACTTAATGCTGAAATCTGGAACTTTTTAGTATGTTTCAAGAAAGATAACTTTCATTTTGCGTGTGATTACAGGCTTTACTCAGTGTATAAAAGTACAACAAAATAATAAGTCTCAATTTAAAAAGGTGCAAAAGCAGATGAATTTATTTTTCTGATAACTAAAATGTTAAAGTAAGAATAATTTCAAGTCATAAGCGAAGAAACTTAAGATCAAGTTCTAAATATGTAACTACTTCTAAGAATAGATTAGTTATAAATGGATATTTAAAAAGGTAGCAGAAATTTTTGAGTATGAATGTAACTAAACGTTCAATATTTTATCCAAGGAAAATATTTAAATAAAATGTATTTAAATACTAATCTGCATAAATCAGAATGCATATTAAGTAAGATCCAAAAATTGCATATTGTTTGTATTGTTTTTTGTAATAACAAAATATTGTATATTGTATTGTTTATAATAACGAAACTTAGTAAAGCACTACCTTATATTTTAAAATTGCTCGTAATTGGCAAGTGTTTTCTTTAAAAATATTTTTTGTATAATGTTTAAAAATGTATATTGGTTTTAAATATGATTTAATTTTTTTTTTGTTCCATGAGTTTATTTATTTTCATTTTAAAGATAAATAGTCACGCAAAAAATAAAAATAAAAAACAAATATTCTACATATAAAAATAAGAAATGGAGAAAAGACAAAGGATAATATTTTTTTTTATTTTACGAGTTTATTTATTTTTATTTTAAAAATAAATAAACTAACAATTTTAATTACAAGTTAACAATTTTTAAATGTAAACATATAAAAAAAACTAAATATAGTTAAATATAATCACATTTTTTAAATATAAACATACTTAAATACTTAGACTATAAGTCTAACTTAGTTAGTTATACTTAGACAGTAAGTACTCAGTTATACTTTGCCAGTAAGTCATGAAATAATTTTTGCTCGATACTTGAAACAATTCATTAACAAATTAAGGTTTAAATCTCTAAAAATTTCATTGTGTATTTATTGAGGATTATGAACAAAAAATTTTATATAATAATCTTTAATTGATGAAAATATTATTATTATTAATAGACAAAGCTTAAGTCGTCAAAGCTTATTGTCGTCAAATGTAAGGCAATTACATATCTTTGGGCCAGGGAAGCAAATTTAACCAAGTTATAGACTTTCTAAAATATGCTTTATACAATACAACTTTTCTACTATATCCTAACACTAATCAAATGAAGCATTTTCGTCAAACCTCGGACAAAGCGAGAATAAAATTTTGAGTTGCATTTTACAAGCTTGAACAAGTTAATCTAATCGAAATTGGCAGTGATCCAAAAAAGTTCAACTTATCACAGCCGATATTTTGGGGGCCGATTTCAAAGTGCTAAGCAACTGAATCCGAAGAAAAGAGAAAAAATAAAACGTTTTTCTGTCCGCCCTATTAATTTTTATTCTCTTGCTACTGTCTTTAAGGACGAAATTGAAAGAAAACACTTGCTGAAAACATGGACGAATTTCGTTAAGTGTTCAAAATGTTGCATTATATCGTAATGGCCCTTTCTCATCTGACAAAAGTATGCATTTATTTCTCTTATTAAGTGGATGTTTAATTTTCAGTTTTATGACAACATAAATTTTTCTAGATTTTTGAAATTAGAATCGGTTTTTTTTCTCTGAAGATCATTTCTGAAAAAAGTGTTTCATTAATTTAAAGTGAATGGCAAAAATTGTATATTGTATATGAAGTATCTGTTCCAAGAAGTGAGTAACTGAAAATTCATTAATTTAGACAAATGGTTTTTAATTTTATTGTTTTTAACAAGTTTTAATTTAAATAAGAAATATAAGCTGTAAAGAATTTCAAATATGTATTTTATTTTTTTGTATAAATATGTCCTTAAATTACATTGCTTAATACGCAAATTTCTTATTTTATTTTCATTGGAACTGATCATCAATTCAATTTTAAAAACTTTTTAGCATATTCTCTACAAATAATAAATTATCTTGCCATCAAATTTGTGAAACAAGAAGGAATGCGCTACAAAAAATATCAAGCCTTTTTTTTTTTATTTAAAAAAACAATGTAAAATATGATTTTTATGATTAAATATACAATATTTTTTCCAATGAGAACTGAGAAATGAATATACTATCAAAGTTTCATTTAATTTAAATCTATATTTAAAATTAGTGAAAAATCTGAATTGAAAAAGCCAGAATCAAAGGAATGAAAAATACCTTATTTGTATATCTTGTACCGAATATTGTTTTTCAGTAGTTTTTCCAGTATTCATTACTTTAATAGACATTGGAAAATTTTGATTAAAGTAATTAATATCTTATCCCCTTTAATCTTAACTTAATCTTACTTTAACTTAGCCCCTTTGATCTTTAACAATTTTGATTATTTTTTAAAATTTGAAAAAAAAAACTAATTTTAAAATTTTTATTTAAACAATAGTGAATTTTTTTGTGATCGAATTAACAATTATTAAACATTATTCGTCAGACAAAAATTTATGAAAAATTGTTATACTTAAAAAGTTTACTAATAAATAATGTTTGCTATTCGACAAAGCCACAAAAATTTTTGAATATACAAAGTAAAGTATGAAATATTTCCTTTTGAAGGAATTAAATAATAGCGTAGTATTTTGCTTTTAACCAACTTTTTTTTAAACATTATTCGTCAAACAAAAATTTATCTAAAAGTGTCATACATAAAATGTTCACTAATAAATAATGTTTGCTATTCGACAAAGCCGCAAATATTATTGAATATACAAAGTAAAGTATGAAATATTTCCTTTTGAATGAAATAAATAGCCCCTATTTTGCTGTACAAGAGGAAATTGATCAAGTAATTGTTCATTATAAATTAGCTGTCCAACTAGCAAAGGAAAGATCACAATATTATTTTCACAGCATTTAATCATCGCATCCCTTTCTAAAAGACTAGCATCAAGTCCAGAGGATAATTTAATGCCTTACACCAGTTCACTTTGTAGCCAGAGGGGCGAAAATGAAAAATTAAACTCATCTAATATTGAAATATAGATATGTCAATATTATTAAGCACGCGTAAAGAAGGGTAGAGAATGAAAAAGAACACTCCAGTCTTTAATTGTCTTCAAACCCCCAGTTGACGGTTATGATGCAAAGAGCACCTCTGCCAAAAATTAATTCAAGCTCTCTCCCTTTATTGGCAACCGACAGATACTTTTTTTTCTCAAATTGCGATATTGACTGAAGAAATTAATTAAGTGTCAGGGCTGATGAACCGTAAGTAATCTGAACCTTCGCATAAGAAAAAGAATCACAAAAGAAAAAATAAAGTTGATACGAAAGCTCTATAATCCATCTTTCTTAATCGGGCTTACTGAAATTTAGAGTCCAAAATTAAGCTTTGAAACGTCAGACTTAATTGAAGATCCACCATATCAATATTTTAAATATTATATTGCAATATGAGTAATGGTTCTGCAGGGATTGAACTCCTCCATGTTTGAAAACGTGAGAAAAAAAAGGACTTGGTGAAAATGAGTGCACAAATTTATTTCAAAAATAAGATGTACGATAAATTGTTCAATTTGCACATTAATGTTTCAAACTTTTTCTACGTAGAGTTTAATGTATTTAACAATATTTATATCTTATTTATATTAAAAAGGATGATAAATGATTTTGCTTTCATCTTTAAATTCTTTTCATTGTTTCTCTAGAAAATATGAGTAGAATATTTTATTTATTTAATTATATTTAACTATGATAATTACAATTTGTGAAGAAAGAAAATTTTTTTATTAGAAAATAATTCAAAATTTTCATATTTTCTACAAAACTTCATAATGGAGAAGGTAATTTTACTATAAAATAGTAATTTGATAAGCTTTTTAAATAAATTGCACAATCAAAATGCATGTTTTTAAAGTAGATTATAATCTCCCCCAATAATAAAACATTCAAAATTTAATTTAAAACATAATTTATGCATAATAATAATTGCATTTAAGAATAAAACCAGACAATCTCAAACCTCTAAGCAATTTTAAGAATATTTTTTAATGTATTTCAAGGATGCAGGCATTTAAATTATTTATTTCTCATCAATCTAGGTAATGCTAAAATACATAATGGAAATTTATAATTTTAAAATAAAAAAAGAATTCATTTTCTAAATATTCATTGAAATTGATTTAAGAATTTCAAGAAACTCAAATATAATTATAGAAACTTTCCAATTTATTTTTTTAACTACAACCTTTCAATCTTTAACAATTTGTAATTTCTGTATAATACACATTCTAAAATTAGTAAAATATAGTCTTCTTCGCAAGTAAGCAATTGATATACTAAACACATCGCATTAATAATGATTAAAACAATTACAACATTTGGTGACAATGATTAGTTTTTTAAGTACTTATAACTGAGTACTGAAGAAAATGTGTAATTCATTAAAATAATAATGTGTAACATAAATGTGCAATTAGTTTAAAATAGACGGCAAACTTTCAATACTATCAAAAATAACAATTCCACAAATAATAAATTACTGATGTTATATTTATTTCTATTTCTTTAAAATAATTATTCGCTAATTGGAATAGAAATTTCTGTCGTACTTAATATTTTAATTCCTTTTAAAGAGAAATCTATAAATATTTAGAGAGATTGTAACAACAGTTAAAATGAATTCTGTTTACTCGAGGATATTTTCTTTCTTTTCGAGGATATTATACTTTCTTCTCTTTTCTTTTCGAGGATATTTTTGGGTAAATTGTTTCAATTGATTTAACAAACAATTTTCTTCTGAATATTCATAGAAAAAACGATATTTACGAGCTTTCAATTCAATTGCTAAATTAATAAGGTAATTTTCATAATTGGCTAAAATGAACTACTTATTTCTTACTTTTCAACATGTCAGATTGGTAACTGCATAACTACCATCCATGTAACAATACACCAAATAAATAGATGGATATGATAAGTACACCAGAGTATAATGAAATAAGAGAAATGATATAGTATATATTGACTACCAAAAGTAGATATATGCTACTTTATAAAAAGAAATAAATGAAATGAAATACAAAAAATAAATTAATTAATAAAAAATACAAGAAATAAATAAAAGAAATACAAAATATTAATAAATAAAGGAAATACAAAATAAAAACATTAGAAGTATTTTAGTAACCACTTTAAATGCTTTTTAATTACTTTCTCAACTATTATTATATAGAACGGTAAATTGTGTTATAATGTATCCGGAATATTTTATATTTTCTCATACAGCTAACTGTTTAGTAGCTTTCAATTCAATGGATAAATTGATAAGGTAATTTTCGTAATTGGCTAAAATGAACTAATTATTTTTACCTTTCAACATGTAGGATTGGTATCATCCATATAACAATACACCAAATAAGCAGATGGATATGATAAGTACACCAGAGTATAATGAAATAAGAGAAATGATATAGTATATATTGACTACCAAAAGCAGATACATGCTATTTTATAAAAAGAAAATGTTAATGGAAAAGCAATTTTCCCTATCAGCAAATGACAGGACAAGGCCGCTATAATAAGGATTCATGTAAACTTCCTTCTTTTCATCTTTTGGTTCTTAGAGAGAGAGGAAAGATGACTTGTAACGTTATAGATTCGCTCTCTTCACCGTTTCTACGTTTCGTCATTGGTAGCAGTTGCGACAGCCTGGATGAGATTAAGGTTGATTTCATTCACTGAAAAGTTGAATGAACCTAAGGAACACTCACTCACAGCTGTTCCTCAAGATGTATCGAAGTTTCCAGAAAGCTTACAGAAATGGATTGTCTAGGGGGATTGTTTACGTAAGACACTCAATTGTTTGGCTCCTGGAAGTTAATTCCAATGGCTTTATAGTGTAAATCACCTTTTTACTTACATCATTTTGAATAATATAATAATTGCACTAAAGTTGGCATTATTTTCTTCTTATTCAGTTGTTGAATTTAAATTTTTTTCCAATAGATATTTATAATTTTACTCGGTTTTTCAAAGAAAAATACTATTTTACTAAGAATTCGTTCATAATAGTAACAACAATTTACAAAATCTTAAAACTTTTATTTTGCCTTAATTTTAATTTTAATATTTTATGTGTTTCAATTTCATTTCATTTGTATAATTTGGTTAAAAGATTTGAAATATTTTCGCAGAATTAAAAATAACTAGTAGTTTGTATAATAAAAAGTTTAAAAAGCTAAAAGCTTAAAAATCTATATTTAATAATAAAAACTTAAGTTGTCTTCCACTTTTAATTACAAACAGATTAATTCTTGTAATTTACTTAACAACACTGCTTCTAGGGGTTTTTTTAATAATATATGAGATATAATGAAAAGATCCACTAACAATTATCACTTCTTAAATATAAATCTTGCTATTTAATTAAATATGCATCTCAAACAGAACGAAAAAAACTCAAATGGAATAATTTATATGACTCAGAAATTATACATGAATAATGATATAATCTTAATATTTTACCTTATGAAGCAAATCAAAATGGGTTCAATTGCAATAGTAATTTTAAATAGGATTACAGAAACTAAACAATATATGAAGGGTTGAAAATAAATTAATAGGGACGTACAAACCAAAGTGTTTTTTTTTTTATTGGGAGCCAATAGATTTAAAATAATATACATATTTTGTATTAGTTATTTATATCAAATGAAAGCATTAAGGCTGGGAAATTTCAATAAACTTAGTCTTCTAGATGTTTAGGTTTACATAAATCGCCTTAAATTTATAATGTTTTCATTTCTTAAAAAAACCATGTATGAAGAAATAACTATTTATAGTTAAAAAATTTTTAATGAAAAAAACCTCATAGTACAGTAGTCATTGATCTATTAAGTAATTTTGACAGTCTAATGGTTTAGAGGGCAACATAATTAAACGTATCTAAAACAATTAAATAGTTTGGTAAAAATATTTCATTATTAAAATATATAAAAATAAGGTATTCCTTTTGACATAGCAGTCTAAAACTTGAACATCTTACGAATGTTTAACCGTCGCATTTTTTTAATTTATGACTATTGCGTCTTTGTTCCAAAATCAAGCAAATAGTTATTCGCGATAGATCATTATGAAATTTGAAACAAATTTACCAATTGTAGATTTACAATTCATAGATTTGTCCTCAATTTTGCAAGTATATAGCCCCCTAAACATAAATGCGAAAATGTCTCCATATTTGGAACAAAAATATGTGCCTTTGTGCCTTTTAGATGTCTCAAAAGAGCTAAAGTTACTAAGAAGACATTTGAAAGTTTCTAGTCTCCGTAAGTGCTGGGTTGTATCTCTGGAGTACAGAGTCTATCGGACGAATGGCTTCTTACTCAGCATCTTAGACCCGTTATGCCAACTGTTTGAGATCAATATTTATACTAGAGAATGCAAAACCTTTCTCCATATCTTACGGGCTTCCATTTATGTTTGGAAGTGAGGACTTTAATCTTCAAATAAAGTTATTCGTTTAAGTTCAAGTGATGTATTTTGAAATGCCCTGTTGGTTTGAAAAGTTTAGAAAGTCCTTCAAGGACGATCTTTACGAGGTCAAATATCAAATGCCTGCAGATAACGAAAAACTATTGTGAGGTAGATGTAAAACAAAATTTTAAATAATAATATAAGATTTAATCATATTTTGTAAAAATGCTTTTCATTTCATGAATTAAATTCATTTTTACTGCAGACTGCAATTTAATCTTTACTTCATGTGTTAAGTTTATTTTTAGCTAAATTTTGTTCTCATTTCTAAACACTTTAAAACCTTTTAATTGATAATTCCCTTTAAGCTTTAGCGAAATTTATATTGACTGATGTTAACTTAATATTTTATGTGCGTCAACTTCATTTCATTTGCATAATTTGGTCAAAAGATTCGAAATATTTTTAGAGAATTAAAAATAACAAGAAGTTTATATAATAAAAAGTTAAAAGTATAAAAAAAGTGAAAAGTTTTAATAATAAAATGTTCGTATAACTTAATTTTTAAATATATTATTTTTTGAATCATTTGAAATTATCTTAAAAGGCACAGCATTTAATTAGTTTCAAAAATTTATCATGCTATCGAATAATTTATATGCAATTCATTCATAAAACCAATAAAATATTTGTTACAGCGATACATTATCAAATTTCAGATGCAAACAATAGCATCGTTATCGTATTTGAATTTTAAGGGACTACGAGAAACCTACGAAATTCTTATCTCTGAGAGACTACGAAAAATCAGTAATAAGTCCAATTAAATTTTCCTGAACGTTAGGCTATAAAGAAAAATTTAATCACTCTCTTCTGAAATGCATAATTAGCTGTCATATTTGTATCTATAACTTATATAATAAATTTTAAAGTAACTGAAGACGTGAATGCGCTAGTACACACTAGTGTTCAAAATTTAAAAAAAATTATATATTTTATCGAATTTCTCAAAAAGTACTAAAAGAAAGGAAAAACTAATACCGAAAAAGAAGCAAATCTCCAAATAGCAAATTCTCCAAAGAAGCAAATCTCTAAAAAAGAAAGGAGCAAATCTTCTTCCAAAGAAGCAAATCTCTAATGACAAATCTCTAAGCAAATCTCTAATACTTTAGAGTATTCGTGCGTGTGAGAGGCTCGTGTAGAGAATAGGGGTTTATAAGCAAGCGTGGCAATTTCATTGCTTCCAATAGGCAGCAATAGGTTCATTGGCAGCAATAGGTGAAATTCAAAAGCAATCATTTAAAATGAGCAATCACCGACATCTAAATGATAGAATGAGGTGGAGAACTGGGAGGAAACTGGAAGCAAGACATTCTAGACATCTAAAGTGCAGGTTGCTAGAGATTTAAATGTGACGTTCATTTCCATGTAAAATATATAGAAACAATTCAAGTATATTGAATTTTTAAAGAGAAAGCTTGATCAAGGTCGTCCAAATAAGAAAATATTAATTTAAAGCTTTAATTTTATTTTATTTTCAAATATTTGGAAAGAAACTTAATTTGACTTTTTATGAAATAATTCTTCTCAGGAAAGCTACTTTGAATAATTTTTATCTTCAAATTCTTTAAACGGTGTATTATAAAAAAATCTCTAAACTGTATAAATAAATTGATTCGAGCATATGCCCACGATTATTAGAAGTTTTTCTATTATTATTACTATTTATTGTATTTATTATTTATTGTATATGAAATTATTAGAAGTATTTTATCAAAGATGTGTTAACAGAATTCCCAAAAATAAAATCTTGATTTTATTTTTGGATTTGCCTTTTATTCTATGGAAATTGATCATAGAATAAAAGACCATAGATATCTAAATGAATTAGAATATACAAGTTATAAAGAAGTATTTTATCAAGGATGTGTTTACAGAATATCCAAAAATAAAATCTGGATTTAAATACCTCAATAAACCAAATCTACTTTGTTAATTCAGCGGATAAGCTGACAATAGAAAAAATTCGAAGAAAATTTCAAATCCTCTTCAATAGAAAACTTTGTCTCTTCTAATACGAAACAAATAAAGACAAATCCTTGGAATGTTCTCTTGAACGGTTTTATTTTTTTTTTAAGTCTAGAGAGGTTAGATGGTTCAGGTATTACCAATTCACCACCAGATTCTTGGTTTAAATCTATTACTTGTAACAACAAGGATACTCCCTGACTCTAATAATAATTTGTTCGCGTATCGTGATTCAGATACTAGGTCTTTTTACTTAGTTTCGAAGAGAGTTTCCATAGAATTTGTTCCTATTCAGTTTACCTTTTCTTTTACAGAATTATTTTCAGATTAAAATATATTTTCCGATTCAAGAACTTTATTCAGGCTGAAAGTAAATATCTGTGGGGA